>JAYRBW010064364.1:0-53745 GCA_036023295.1 Invenusta paracnida
TACTGATAAGTATGGAAGCTGATAATTCTGGACTGATAATTATCAGACTGATATTCTTTATGAAACAGGCCCCAGGTATATGGTAGGACTGGTTTACTTTAATCTAATTTTCTGGGTGTTCTTCCTTTTATAAATTTTTTTACATGGTATGGGGGGGATAATTTGTGAAAAGATGGAAAACAGAAACAGTGGAATGAATAGTGACAGGGTGACCAAATAATATTATTATATGCAGGTACTGACATAATACATTATATGATTGTGATAGGGCTCCTATTTTTCAAAAATGAATGATATTCGGGATATATTCTTAATCTAATTCAAGAAATAAACTCATAATTTATTATGTGCTCATCTAAAATTTATATTAAATATTTTCAAGAAAACGTCATGTTCATCAAATTTGTT
The DNA here is from genome assembly GCA_036023295.1 of Invenusta paracnida. Lineage (NCBI taxonomy): Eukaryota > Metazoa > Platyhelminthes > Proseriata > Coelogynoporidae > Invenusta > Invenusta paracnida. The sequence goes on from JAYRBW010064364.1 coordinate 409, forward strand.
ATTTATTTACAAATAATTGTATTAATTAATTGCACCAAAGATGTAGAATACAATATCTATGATAACTAACTATCAAGTCTGGTAAATAATTTATATGTTGCTTATAGTGTTCAATCAGCTTATAAAATAAATATCTTAACTATTGAGCATAATGCATTCAGCTAAGTATACAAATAATAGTTGTGCGCAGCTTTTGTTGTAATTTTATATTAGATATGTTTGCACACACAGTGTTATGCTAAATAAGCTTATTCTATGTACCTACCTACTGTATAATATATTTTTATACCTGCATGCTATGGACACACCAACTTAGACTATGTATGCAATTGGAATGCAGAATGACAACTAAATATTAATAGCCAATAAAAAACACTAACTTACAAAATTCGATTTCAAATTTTATATAGCCATTGGGCAGGTGAACTTTTCGAGATTGCAATACTCTCTTTAAAAGGTTAAATTCTATCCTTCTAAATCATAGACAATTTAGTCAATATTATTGGCTGATGATATGAAGCCCACTTGAATACTATTTGTATACATTGATACAAAGTTTCTATATGTCAGAAATATGTTTATATATAAAAACTGAATAGTTAAAATGTTATAGCCTTATTTCTATGAAATGGTAGCCATTTTGAATTGACAAGGCTGTGACATCATACTAGACCTCAAATTACATTGAAATTATGTTTTGGGATACTTGATACCATGTTCTATATATTGGTAATATATGTATGTGTCTCAAAATACATAGTCTAGGCAATATAGACACATTAACACATCAAAAAATGACAGGACTCTCTCCAGGCTGATTCCTTAAGACTTTTTGTGCCATTTAAAATATAATCACAAACAAAATCCATATTGAGTTTCCTCATTTTTAAATTAATTTGAGGTTGACCACATTTGTGGAATAAAATATCTTAACTAAATATAAGATCAAGAAAGAAGCATTGGTTGCAAATATATTGAAAATTTAATAACAACAAATTTGCTAAGTTAAACCTCTTAGTCATGTAGACAGACTGATCACTACATTTGAGAGAATGGTATCATTATTAAATTTTAAATATGTTTGCAGCCAGTGCTTCTTTCTATCTCTTTTGTTTAAAATGCTGCACAGACCAAACCACCTTTTCAAAAATAAGTTCATACCTCTTGTAATAAGATAATGTCATATCTTCCATCTGCAAGAGTTTCTCCTATAGCTGCTAACCTTTCAAAGCGTTTTTCACTACCACCAGGTGGAAAAACTCCCCTGAAAGTAAAATAAAAGTAATTTTGCTTCACTTTATTGCCAAACCACTTACATGGACAAATTAAAAGTGTCCATCAACAAAGTGGAGTAAAAAATGTGCCTGTGAAAGTGCTTCAGAAACCTTTATGGACTATATTTTATTGCCAACAAATAGTTCCACAATGCCAAGATTTTTTTGGAAAATTTCTTCAACAAACATTTCTGATTGGCTAATTGGTTACTAGTTATGTGTTATTTGTTTGTTTACTAATTGCTTTATAACTGTTATATATTGGTTTATTTAAACTATACATTTTGTTTAATATTATATTGCATTTAAAGCTTTTCAGTGACTGAAATAAGTACCAGTTAATTTATAAGCTTGTAACATTGTCTAATATATTCCTTTAAAATAGTAAATATTAATATGCAGGGTGTCCATGCTTTTAGAACAACATAATTTTAGGATATTTTAGCACATTTTCAGGGTTTTTTATATTTTAGGACTACAAAAAATTCATTCAATTATTTATATACAGTTTTCACTAACTCATAGACACTTCGGTTTCTATGTTAAAATTTGTGCATAATTCTGGAAAAAATGAAATTCATGTGAAATGAAATTACCTCACTGTTAATTATAATAAAATTAAATTAAATATAACATTTTTTTCCTCCACCACAAATTATTTTTAGGATAATTAAGAAGGGTTTTTTTTTATATTTTGCTAAAATTTAAGGACATTTTATGAAATTTTAGGGGTCCCTCAAAATTTTAGGATATTTTAGGAAATTTTGGGAGTAGACACTCCAAATATGCTTTGAGTTATTGATAAATAAATGTGTATTATTATTATATGCTGTATTATATAGTACAATTTTTACATTATAATTCATTCAAATATTTATTCTAAGAATATACTAAATATATTGAGTCATATATGATAATTATAGGTCTATGGGTAGTTATATTATATATAAACAATACATAAATATATACATTTCCAGCCTACACTTCCATCATACTAGAAGAAGCAAAAATGTAGCATATATTTACTTTCGTTATGCTAGCTTCATTTGTTAATACAAAAGTCGAAATTATCAGAGATACCTATATAATATATGGGTATTATATGTCACCTGACTCTGATTAAAGTATCATATAATATGTAGGTACCTATATATACTCATATTAGGCCAAATCACTTATAATATGCATATAACACATGTATATATATTACTTTAATTATTACTGTTTAAAAAAAAATCTATCAGGCTGTATTAGTATTAAGCTATATAAATTTATTAATATTAATTCATAAATAATTAGCAAATGTGATATTATAGTTAAGTAGTTTAATATGATTTTGGACTCAAAAAGAAAAATGTATAACAAATATACTAAGTATTGATAATCACACATTATTATAATGACTTAACTGCTATTAATATGATAATAATTTATTTATGAAATATTAATATAGAGATGAGTGCATACTGCAGACAGTTATAGGTATTGGTGACCTGGTGAATACATATAACCCAATATTATAGAACTATAAAAATTATTTATTAAAGTAAACTAACAAATAATAATTAGCAAGCAATTAGCCAATCAGAAATGTTTATCAAACAATTTTGCGAAAAAAAAGATCAGTACTACTGAACAATTTGCTGGCAATAAAAAATTTCTCAAAAAGTTTGCTAAAGCGCTAACTTCCATAGGTAAATTTATTGCTCTACTTTTAATTTTCCCATGTAGTAGTTCAGCAATAAAGTGGAGCAGATTTAAGCTCCACTTTATGGTCAGTATAAGAGAGGCTTTACTTTTAGAAATATAAATACAGGTAAATAAAAATCAATAACAGCAGTTATCTAATTTGACTTGTGATTAATAATCTCATTTTTATTAAAGATTTAACAATTGCATCCAATTCTCTGTCATATGGGGCTCTAAGGCAAGCATTGAGGCAAAGGTGAGCCTCTTCCAAGCATGCATTGAAACAGTTCTATTGTACAGTGGACACTCACCAAAACCTTGGATGAGTATAGATGAAATAGGTACGCCCCTCACAGAACAATCCTGTGCAACTGCCTCAACTACCAGTATCCACAAGTGATTATAAACACCAATATATATGCCTCTTACAAATCTCTTTCCAGCATCCACTATCTTCTGCCAGAACCAACTTGTATTATTTGGTCACACAGTGTAACCTCCTTCCATGCTAATTATGACAAACATAAAAAATCAACCACCTGAGACTCATTGTCAAGGTAGACCAACTCACTCTTATATTGAGTAACTATTAGAGGACCTGATGTATATCCACTTGCCCATCAACAAGCTTGCAAAGTTGCAATGAACAGGAAGAAATGGGCCCACATCTTAAAAGGATGACTACTGAAGTAACAACAACATCCCACAACCTACACAAATTATTGGGTGGTGGAAGATGTGTATCATCATCACTGTCACTATAGACATCATAAACATACTATGTCTATAAAATAATATGTCTATAAATAAAAATAGGATTAGGAATGACAATGACTGAGGATAAAATAGAAAGAAGTGGCATGATATATGACTAATACTAAAACTAATAGTACTACATATAAAAATTTAGAATAAATTATAAGTAGTCATAATTTAATCACTTACTTGACATTATACAGAGGTTTAAAAGCAATTTACTTTGTAGTATAGTCAGACTAATGCATAATATTAATGGAATACAATAAATGAATAATAAAGATTAAAGTATAATATAATATAATATAATATATATAAGTCATAAGATAAATATAAACTATAATATATTATTAATAGTTTATAATAATAAATTTAGCTTTCTGTTTTGCTTCTATCTATTTCCATTTTTATACAGTGATATATAATAATTTATTGAGATGATTTAAAATAATAAATACATTTTTATTATAAAATAAAAAATTTTCTAAATATTTCTAAATATAAAATATCAATAATTCTAATTAAAACATAAAATAAAACATAAAAAGACAAATATAATGCTAATATACGGACATTATATAAATATATACTCTATGACCATGACCACATTCATTGGTTATATGTCATAATGTACCCAAGTCTAAACTAAAACAATTATACAGCCCTGCCAGAAAGAAACATACCACCTATATTTTGTCCAAATAATGTATTATAAATGATGGAGGATTAATTTCATATTTTCTATTAATTTTTAAGTCTCACATTTTATTTACTGAACAACATAACAAATGTTTGCATGTTGTCTGACAACTATACTGCACATTTATTGTCATGATGTATATATACATGCAATGAAGTAGTTTGTCCCTTCCCTGCTAGAAATCAATATTCATCTTGCTTGCTATACTTACTACCTTTTAACTTGTGTTACGTAATCAAACAAATTAGGGGTCAACCTAACTAGCTGTAATGTACACCACTGTTCTTCACAATCTGCATACACATTTATTAATAAGGGGAGACATAATAGAACACCAGGATACCATGTATAGTCAATTAAAATTAATGGATTAGGTGTAATGCAGTCCAAAATGTGATAAATACCCCCAATTTAGCACTATTTTCAATATTAACACAACATACCTCATCTCACTTATGACCAATGGATCAAAATGTTGGCTCTTTGTAAGCAATATCAATATGGCATATCACTCAGGGATTTGGCATTGTAATTTATTAATAATAAGCATGTCAATCAACTTCTGGCCAGGAAACAGAAAACTGGGTCTGTAGATGACCATGTATGACCATCACAGTCAACCAAATTGGGAAAATCTGGCCTTAATTTGCATGTCAGCAACAAACACAAAACCTGTAGCCTGACAGTTACAGCAGAGATGGAATATGGAACATTATATGTAAGCCTCCCTTACCTTTAATAGCATCCATATAGTATCAAATTTAATCATAATATAATAAAGCAAAGTACATCAATTAAAACAAACTAAATTAATTATATAATTCTAAGATCAGGGTGTCCACACTACTTAGCCAAAAAAATTCATGTACAGAAGTCAAAATTCATGTACATATTTTGGTAAAGAAATTTACAATATATTACACATACAATTTAAAAATATACATCAACATGAAGTAAAAACATTCTACCTTATGACAGTTCAGCAAGCCAAGGTCACTTGTCCCCTTGCATTACTAACGAATGAGCTTAGCTACCAAAACTTTAAAAAAAAAATTCAGATTGAGGATTTTATATGTTTTAAAAAAAAGATACAGTTATATTGAAGCACTGCAGTAAATTTTTTTCATAAATTGAAATTAGTAGTATTTATAAAAATAAAAAAGAACTTACTAAAAAATACACATACAGCAGTTAAAATTCACTTATCTCTATTCAAATTCGTGTACAATTCATTTTGTTTTTTTATAAAAATTTGTGTATATTCATGTACATATGTGAATTTTGTGTACATGTGGACACCCTGTAAGATGTTTATAAATCATGTGTTTATACTTGCTACGCTTTTTTAATAAATGTTAGATGATTCTATATCTAAAATTTAGCTAATATTACTATAATGTCTAGTGATTATTTTCTTAACATTATTTGTAATAAAAAACTATATATAGAATCAATTCAAATGAATAAAACATATAGATATATCCAGATAATAAAATGAGTATTATAATATAATATAGTATCAAATTTAATAATAATTTAATAATGCAAAGTACATCAATTAAAACAAACTAAATTAATTATATAATTCTAAGATGTTTATAAATCATGTGTTACTGTTTTATAAAATGAACTAAATTAATTATATAATTCTAATATGTTTATAAATCATGTCTTACTGTTTTATAAAAATGAACCTATGATGGCATGCTTCAGCTGCAACTTAAAAAATCAATATTAAAAGTGTGCCAAAAGAATAATTATTAATTCAATAAAAGCATTTTACTGTCACATCAGAAATACTTTAAGGATTGGTTATTAATCATAATTTATATCTATTACCAAGGTAGCAGAGCATCTGAATCTTGCATAGTCTAACATTCATAGGAGCACCATATTCAAACATTATTTTGAAATCCACGTTAATGAAAATAATGCAAAATATTTTGATTGTAATAATTAAAAGTGAACTGCATTAAATAATTGTATACCAAAAAATATTTATATAATGTATATGAATTAGGCTTGTATTAGGCAAAAGACGTAGGAGTACATAGACATAAAAATAAATACATTATGACTGTGTATTCTTTTATTTGTAATTATTAATATTACACTGTATGAGCATATACATATAAATATTGAAGTTCACTATCAAGATTTATAAAGAATGCACATATTGTATTAGAATATGTAATTTAAGTATATCTTTCCTGAAATGGAAAGTTTCCACTTTGTTTATTTCATTAAATCATTTTGAGATAATGGTTTGTTAGACTATCATAAAAATATCCCCCTTTTTCCATTAAACTGTTTTACTACATACTCGATTTAACTGCACTCAGTTTTTAAAACAATGTTTTGCATAAGCTTTTAGGTAGGTAAATAGTATGAATAGTATAAATAGAATTTAAAAGAATGAACACTCATTGTATAATTACTATATGGTTTAAACGCTAGATGCTCTAAACATTATATTTTATGTGTCTCAATGTTAGATGCTCTAAACATTATATTTTATATGTGTCTAAACATCAGATGTTCTAAACATTATACATTTTTTAATCTAAACATTAGTTATCCTCTAAATGTTATAAAATTATTTCTAACGTTTAGAGCAGGATTTTTGTAGTGCGGTACTGGTCGTCTCTAATCCTCCCAGTTAGGTATATTAAAGAAATACCAAACTGGTTGACCAGTTAGATATAACTGGGTGGCCTTTGCACTTTGCCTGACCAGTACGGTATTGGTCGGTATACTCAACTGGTTGCCAACAGTAATACTGCAAGCTTTGGCATTGAACCTTTATCATAGAGTTAAAGGTCAAGGTCAAGTCAAGGAGGGTTATAACTTTAAACAGTAACAGTACAGAGCTTAGTCTTTAAACTACAAATATAACTGTAAGCAGATGTTATTAATATTAACAATATTAAAGTTTCTTCTAAATTTATATAATTAATGGTTAGCACTATTTTTAGTGCAACTGCACTATTATTATTAAGTATTAAAATCCCTGTAAATTATCCTATTTATAGATTATGCAAGATTATTTGTGATATGGCATACTTAGGAGAAGTAACTGGAGAGTCTGCCTTTATAATATGAAATATAGGGTTACTGGATATTGACTTATAACCCTGGGCCTGGGCCTGGGCCTGAAACCTGATAGTGTCAGTGATATTCTAAATAAAAATATTGTCAGATATAATTTTAACTAAAAAGAAAAAATATGTTTTTACTAAAATTAAATGACCATTGCACTACAAATAAAAAAAATTCACCCAAAATTAGTAGTTGGTTTTTAGTAGTAAATTGATTTAATTTAATATAAAGAATATGAGAAAAAAAATTCTTCCAAATTAATAGTTGGTTTTTAGTAGTAAATTGATTTAATATAAAAAATATGAAAAAAAAATCTTCAAAATTATAATTAAAAAATTTAGAAATATGAATTTATTAATAATAAGATTTTAGTAGACAAGTAGTCAGGTCTTAAAAATACACCTAAAAGCAGCTAACAATAATTTCTTTAACTATAAATTATAGAACTTTAAATATCTATTCCTAACTTTCAAGTCTTATATATTATAGAACTCTATGCTCTTTCTAATGATATAACATTATACATCTATCTAATGTAATTAATGTCTATTTTAAAATGTTGCATAAAGTTGCTTTGTCAACATTTTTTTATATAACATTTTTAAATAGTTGGTACCATAAGGCGACATATTTAAAGTATATAAAACTACCTATATTAAAATGTAGTACACATATATGGATTAATTATAGAGTCTGGTGCTATGCAATCCCAATTTTTTGGTTTATAAAGGAGTTTTTAATAAAATTAGTTTTAAATGTATAACATTTTCCAATGGTTATCTTGACAGTTATTCTAACACTTAATCTCAACTTCCTGAAATTGGATCAGGTCATTTGACCCTTTAAAATGACCATATGGATGAAGGGAAAATGTCCCTCAAAAAGCTAAGCTCTATGACATCATTAATTTTCCCATTTTGACACTTCAACATCAGCCAGAGTTTTGACATAATACATTTTTCCATTCTGAATCTAATACTTAATCTCAGCTTCCTGAAATTGGATCAAGTTGTGTAACCCCTTAAAATTACCATATGGGATGAAGGGAGAATGACCAAAAAAATCTAAGCTCTAGGACATCATCATCCTAAGTTATGACATCATCAATTTTTCTATTCTGACACTTTATCTCAGCTTTTTGAAATCAGACCTAGTCATGTGACCTCTTGAAATGATGATATGGATAAATGGAAAATGTCCAAATTAAATGGTGAATTTATAAAACTTTTTAAAATAAATTTTTAATTCAGAAAAATACAATCAATTATATGTATGCATAGAATTGTTACCAAATTTATACATCTTTTTACAGTTTTCTAAATTTTTTATGATTATTAAGGAATCTATTGGCATGTATTTTTATTTGTCATGTAATGTATATAGAGCTTTAATATATAGTTTATTATAAAAGTAGAATACAGATTTATTTCCCACCTTTTAGTAAGATTGTAATAAGTATATTTCAATATTAATTATCCCATATAAATATTATGTAATTGCAATTGAAAAGTAAAAACATATATTGTATTAAACATTAAATAAATATTTAATAACATTATTTTCATTACTGGCACTTTGTGGTGGTTTCTTTGTCGGTGATTCTGAGTGTTGATGACATCATAACTCAGGCTGATGACATCATAACTCATGCAGATCACATCATAGAGTAGCTTATATTTCATAAAACTGAGATTAAGTGTTGGAATAACTTTCAGGATATCCCTCAGAAAATAAGTATATTTTTTTAAATCATCTATTAAAAAAAATTCTGAAACAAATTTTTCTTTTCTTCATATTTTACAACATGTAAAAATGTGTAGAAAAGGATTATCTATTCAGTTTATCAAAATAAGTGTATTGTGGGAAAAACTATTTATATGACACATATGTAATCAAAAAAACAATAATTTAAAAATCTGTTTTTAAGGTGTTTCTAAACTACATTTTTGTGATTTTTTTAATCTAAAATGCTGATTAATAGTATAAAAGTATTTATATACATTTTTATCTCATATCTATTCTATTAAAATAAAATATTTTTATTAAAGTAAGTACATTTTTGTGATTTTTTTAATCTAAAATGCTGATTAATAGTATAAAAGTATTTATATACATGTTTATCTCATATCTATTCTATTAAAATAAAATATTTTTATTAAAGTTTTACCAAATGGTAATTTCCAAGTCTGTTTTGATCACAGTTATGTTACACCTTAAAACACTATAAAAGGCCCAAAATTGCACTTTTTCCTTTAAAATGTAATAACTTTTTTATTCCTTGATCAATTTTAAATATAAAAATAGATTTAAAAATGGGAATCCTCTGTCTAATTATCTGGCAAAAAAATTGTTGACTTGAATTTTCCAGCTGTATCCCCTAATTTCAGTAAAAAATAATTAAATATGAATAAGAAATTATTAAATATAGCTATTTTGATTTTCTCCAAGAGGAATTGCAACAGCAATGTGGAGAAATGGCAGTTTTGTAAAAAAATTAGTGGGTTATCAACATTAACTTTTTATCATTATTGAGACAATATTCTATATATATATATTGAACAAAGTGTTTTACCATATTATTATACTTTACACATGTTTGCAAGAATGCCTGTATATACCATATCTTATATAGGAGTTGAATTTTTACTAAAACAAATATTATTACCTAGTATTTAGACTTGGCTCAAAGTATAAGGCTCAAATACAATATACTTATTAAGGATTTGAATGCTATATTTACTAGTTCTTAAATATCAATATGTAATACAAATTTTAAGAAAAGATATAACATTATGTACAATAAAAATAATTTGTATTAACATTCAGAATTGTAACTAAGTCTATAATAATATATAATCTTTATTGTATAGTATTTCAAAATATATGTATATAAATTTTTGTGCATTTAACCATATGCCTTTAACTAAACATCCCTGTATAACTGATTTAATGACAGATGTAATTTTATATTAATTACAATTTGTCAAGAAAATTATTGCTAATTATAGTCATGGAAAATGTCATTTAAATTAGAATATTGTTATAGAAAATTAGTCTGTTGAAAGCCATGAACCCTGTAATAAGACTAAGAGATTTTTAAAGAAACATGTATATTTTTTAAATTATAAAAGGTTAACTTTTATTTAAAAAAATAACTAGACCAAACTAAATAGTAAACATGTTAAAACTTAAAACAATGTACTATTGCCAATGCCAATAGATAGTGATTATAATTCTGAATATTTTTATAAAATTTCATTATAACAAATCCAGTATGCAGTATGGTCTTAAAACTATATTTTTTTATTAATATTTATTTAGTAATTTAATATATTATAATATTTAAATAAATATTAGTTGAATTATAGTTGAAGCATACTACATTAATAGTAAATATATGCTGACTGCACTGAGTAATTATTATACACATATTTTGTAGTTTGACTCTTTAGCATTAATCTATGGTACTAATAGTGTTATAACTAACTTTCATAAACATTAAACTAAGGTCAAAATGATACATCTGAACCAGATGTCTGAATCATCTGCACCATAATATCTTTTATTATGGCATACATAAATTATAAAACATTATTATTAAAATTACTCTGGAGTAATTAACTTTTCATATAAGGAGCCATCTCCTACAAATCTGAGATATAATGTACTGCTCTATTTTAAATTGTTTGTAAATTATTGTATTAATATTATTTAAACCAAAATTGATTTTTTAATTCAGTTATGCAACTTATATATAACAGCAACCTAGAAGTCTAATTTTAATTTACATGACAAATATTATTAATATATATTTGAATGAAAATGAAATAATAATATATTTCTATAATAAAGCATACATTTTATATTACACAAGTACCTTTATATATGAACACCAATAAATAAAAATTACCAAAACTGATTATACATTAAAACTACAAAGTGTTGCCATACAATTTTGATTGTACGTGAATTTTTTTTGCAATTTACACAAAATAAATATAGTAAAAAAGGACATCTATATTATATATTATTTTAAGTTATGTTGCATTGTTCACAACTGCTTGTATGGTAGAGCACCATCTTACCTTAAGGAAATCATTATAGAACCTTTGTCAACTCATGCTATAGTGCAGCTATGGTCTAAAAGCAATCACCACTTCAACCAAAATACTCTCTACCTGCACATGAGTTTCTTTCAGAATTGCTGCTCCTCACTTGTGGAATAACCTTCCTGAACACATTGCAATGAAGATAGTCTTCCAAAGTTATTTCTTAAAACTTTAATTTATATAATTTTATTTATTAACTCTACAACTTAACTTAAATGATCCTTACTCTTTTTCTCTACCCCTTAAATGTACTTGTACAGATGTTGTGTGTTTGAAATAATAATAATATAACACATTTAATTATATGTATATTTATTTACAGGGTGGCCAAAAGTCTTTGGCTTGGCTGATAATTAATTAGAAATCAAATATTTGTGCTAAACAATTTATTAAATGGATTGTACATAGTAAACAAATTATGTAGATTTAAACAGATTGTGATAATTTAAGAATTTATGCTTATTTAAAATTCAAAGTGTCCACCATTTACCTTGATGCTGTCCTGATAACAATCAATGATACTGTGAGCAACTTTTCTACACATTTCAGGCATAATTGTTACCCATTCTGCTCTTATAATTTTCTTCAAATGGTAGATGTTCCTTGCTCTTCCATGGTGGTAGACTTTATCTTTCAAAATGCCCCACAGAAAGAAATCTGGGGGTGTGAGGTTGCATGACCTTGCTGGCCATTCTATGGGTCTGCGTCTGCCCATCCAGTGATTCAGGAAATGTTGATCAAGCCATGTTCTAGCGATCTGACCATAGTGGGGTGGAGCCCCATCTTGCTGGAAGATTAAAGCAACTGTATCAGAACATTAGGAAATGATTGGCCACAATTTGTTTTCCAACATAGCACAATACGATTTTGAAGTTACTGTGTCATAAAAAAATGGTCCGAGAAAGCCATCACTTGTGAGACCTTTTTGAGACCTCCCCAAACTGTGACACCGAGTGTTGACTTCTTTAGCAAGAATTTCGTTAGGATTTTCATTAACCCAATAAACGGAGTTATGACAATTAATTCTGCCATTTAATTTGAAGTTTGCTTCATCCGACCAAATAACTTTGTCCACCATGAAAGAGTCATCATTGCACTGGGCAATGGAATTTTCACAAAATTGAATTCTCCGATCAGGGTCATCTTCATTTAATGCAAGTGTGGTATGGTTTTAAACCAATTATATCTTTCATGATTCTCTGTAGAGAACTTCTCGATATGTTAAATTCATCTGAAGCTCGACATTGCGATTTATTAGTACTTTGCATATAAGCTGTAGCAATTAAATCAGCATTTTCATCATTTCGAATGGTTGTAGGAGTGCCACTTCTCTTGGCCTCTGTTACACATCCAGTTGCTTCAAACTTAGTCACTAACATTTGCATTGTTGATTTTGAAGGCGACTGTGTTGGAAAATGTGTATGCCATTCATTAATAATTCTTGTAAAACTGTGTGATATCTGATAATAGCTCCTTATTACTTCAATTAGTTCTTTTAATTCTAACCAATGTGCTGCCATTGTCAACAATCAAAAATTTAGTCACATAATTGAAGTTCTTATAATTCTTATATCAGCCAATCAGAGAATTTATATGTATTAGCCAAGCAGAGGCGTTAACTTATTATTTGATGAAATATATTGTAAATACATAATGACAACCACAGACATTTTACTTATAATAAAAAAATTTGATTTTTCTACTTCAAATATTAATTATGAACCAGGCCAAAGACTTTTGGGCCACCCTGTATATATGCATTTATATTATATAGATATGTATATATTATTATCAATTTTTATGTATATAATTACAACAATATTTTTACAACAATATTTCGGTATACTGAATGGTTACATTTAGAAATGTACCCAAGTCAAAACCATTGCAGTGACTATAATATAATATTATAATTTATTACATTCCTTTTATATTTTATCAACTTTTTGTTACCTAATCTCATTTAACCCTTTTGTATCCCTTAATAATTCATCCCCCATAACCCCCAGGGCATATCATGTGTTGATACACAGCTATAACTTTTTTCTATAGCATTAAATGTATCAAAAATAACCTATTAAATTGAGAATAATGAGAACAACACTCGTAGAGTATGTGAAGCATGACCAATAAACAGCTGCAGCAGAAAAGACGATTTTCTTTTTATTGGATATGAAATCTTATAACATTTGCATATCAACCAACTTTACCAATCAATTTCTATTCTGATTGGTTAATTTGTTTTTCAAACAATTTACTGAGTTTATTGATGCTTTTTGAATTTATAAGATTAATGAATTAGTTTATAATTAGTCAATAAATGAATAATTGTCTTTGATACCTGTTCTGTTATAGGCACAGGCCTCTGTCTTGGTTGGTACTTGTTTGAGAGAGCGAGAGAGCACCATCAAGTTTTGGGCATCATTTTAGTGCATTGATAACCTTTAATCCAATATATTCTCAACATTACTTGTTCTCCCATATTGAAATTTGATTTCTTGTTGTTCCATCTTGTCTTTTTTCATAATATTTCGGTATATTGATCTGGACTTCTTGCTATTTTTTTTACAACATGAGCACTGTGACCATGTATGTTAATAAACTGTTGCAGTAATTTGCTGGGGTGTAATTATTCTTTGGTCATAGTACAATATGCCATCAATAAGTTTAATCTGGTTTTTCATGGTCTGCCATCTTGATTGTTCCCAGTTATTAGGTTCAATTGTTTTGTTAGTCAGTTTGTTGAGTAGCCATTGTATGTTTACATCATCCATTGATTGTTTCCATTCATCCATCATTTCAAATCTTTTAATTGATTTACAACTAAGAGCATCTGCATGAGGTATCTTTTCACCTCTTTTAGTATTGTATTTTGAGGCCATATTGTTCTGGTTTGTTCCACCATCAGAAAAGTGGACCATTGCTATTGTTTAGGTTGGTTGACTTCAAAGAAATGTGGTTAGTGATCTATGTAACATCTTTGGCACCCAGGATGTAGTGTCTAAATTTTGCAACTGCTTCTACACCAGCTCTAGCTCTTTTCTTTTGATAGAATATTTCTTCTGAGTTTCTGTACATTTACCAGATGCAAAGGCTATATGTCTGCCCTCTTGCTCTATGGCTGCACCCAATCCTATATTGCTTGCACCAGTTGTCAAAGTTATCCCTTTATTTGGATCACTGGTGGTATTTGAGGGAATATTGATCATAATTTCTTTCAGTCTCTTGAAAGCTTCCTTCTGTGGTTCATCCCAGCAAAATCAATAGTTTTCTTCTTGTCAAAGACAAATTTTTGAGGTTTGTCAAAGGTTGAGTTATTGTAGTACAATTGTGTATACAAGATCGGTAAAAACCAATAGAAATAGGAATTGTTTCATTTCTTTCTTGTAGGTTGGTTCACACCATTAGTTCCACCATCTATCTCAATATTAATATTGTCAAATTATACTTAAACAATATTTTTGCACTACTACTTTATCTTTTGTATTTCCAGAATTAGATTAATACTGATGGCTTCTCCTTCAAGGCATAAGTATGTCTGTTTAATTTTATATATTTTGGATGTAACATTATATGGAAGT
Source organism: Invenusta paracnida (assembly GCA_036023295.1). NCBI lineage: Eukaryota > Metazoa > Platyhelminthes > Proseriata > Coelogynoporidae > Invenusta > Invenusta paracnida. Next base: position 15,617 of record JAYRBW010064364.1, read on the forward strand.
TTTATCTCAAAATTATGCATATTTATTTTCAGACATGAATTCATAAAAGCACCAAGCAAGAGCAGACAAAGGTATTTTTTCCCTGTATTGATAGTACTATTGCAAAGTTTTGTTACTTGCATCTGAAACAGTTTAAGTAGAGTTTTTTATAAATTGTATTATTTTCAATTATTTCTCAGCACATCTGGTAGTCATGCTACAGGGAAGGAGAATGTGTATGTTAATTAGTTGCTGTCAGATACTTTTATAATATAATTGTTATCTGCATGTGTATTTTTGATCTACAAATGTATGCAATTTCATTGATTTTTTTATCAAAGCAATAATGCCTGACTAATTAATTTTTCAATGAATGGTGTGCACTTTTGGCTTTCTTTTTACAGTTCAACTTGGTCAAGGTGTGTATATATATATTCTCAGACCATACTTTCTTGCTTTGACCTATTTATTTAATTATTGTGGAGTTATTTTATAAGCTTTTATAAAAGGTACTTTTGACAGTGAGTGTCAAATTATATTTATACAGTTAAATTATGTTTTGGTTTAATTTTTTAACTGTGGCTATGGTTTATTAATATAATACTTTGGATATTATTAGAAAAGTATATATTTTACATATTTTTTGGTAATTAATAATTATTTATAATAATTTGCCATTATACATACTAGCAATAAAATTAATTTATTCAATTTTCATTTATTTACAGGGTTTTTTAGGTTATCAATAATAGTATGTTAAAGTATAGACTTGGTATCACTTTTGATTCAATGTACTTATCCTTCGAATAACATTATTTATTTACTACAATTATTTGTTGCATCATTTATTTACACCTTTCATTATATTAGTATTGCTAATAAATATAATCTTCTTTCCTGCATTTTGTACAATTAAAGGATTTTTATGATATTCAACTATTTAAATTGTGCCAGATACATGATTTATTTAGATGCACTGTCATTTAATTTTTGCTTCTGATCAGGGCAATAAAAGCTTTATATATATTCTTATATAGCTTTTTGTCATGTTAAAGTTTTCCTATATGTTAATTATAACATTATTTATCATAGTAAGTATACATCTTTTTCATTAATTGCAATTAGTTCATAGATTCATTAAACATTTTGAATAGAACTTGTTTTAAATAAATAGTGTTTTCTATTGTTTTTGTTAATGATTTTTTTAATGCACTATTCTAAGGGTTTTTTATATTGATTGACATTTCAACTGTGTCAATTTCTACTGTATATTGCATAATATGCTTTTGTTAGTAGAATATTTTTTGTCAAATATGTTGGATAAATAACCTATCTTATCAAAGTTTTTTTCTTCTTCTTAAACTATTTTAACATGCAGGTATATTGTCAAATTTATTTGATAATGTAACATTTCTTTCATTTTGTTTAAGCTCCAGTAGGTTATTATTAAATTAAAATATTAATTATCAACAAAATGCAGCAAATTAAATGATTTTAGATACATTTTAAATGTTCCTAGTGTTTGTATTAACATATTTGTGTAATTGTAAATGAAGAATTTTAATTACGCATTTTTATATCAATGAATGTCTAGTTTATTATTTATACAAAATTAAAATTTAACCATAAGCTTTTGAGTTATCTAGTTATAAAAGGACCTCATATTTAAACGATGCATGTTTTTCAGATAAGTACATTTTTATTTCAATGTGGCAAATATCGAAATTTATATGGCTTTATATATATATGCTTTATATGTCAAACTCGAAATTAAAATTTCAATGTACAGTATGTTCCATAAGTTTCATACAACATAGAGAAAAATATATTTTATGAAATTAATATATTAACAATTATCTATGGCGTTGATAATTCATATGATATTCAAATTATGATATCCATACTCTTATTGGACATAGAGAAATAACTATTTAGGGTGTCTGCATAGATTTGATTTTTTAAATTTTTTGATTACAATCTGGCTTTAATTTACTTTCTACTGAAAAATGCCAGACAGCAGCGAGTATGCTATTGAATATCGAATTTTAGCAGCCGTCTGGTATCACGACAGCGATAATAGTATTGCTGCTATCAGAAGTTTGAAAAGCAAATTAAGAGAACGATTTGATACTAATCCTCCAGATACAACAATGATAAAGCTGGCATGTCAAGTTATTTGAAACAGGAAGCATCCATGATTTATTAAGAAATGGACACTTAAATAAACGAGGTGACGAACATGAGAATGTTATTCAGTCACTGGAAGATAACCTACTATTGTCAGTAAGGATGAACTAGATTTACCACAAACGACATTACATAGAGTAATGACAAAAGATTTGGGATACAGAAGTTGGAAGCCAACAAAATTACAATTCCTCAGTGAAATAGATCACGAGAATCGTGTCTTATGCTGCCAATAAATATATTGGCAAAATACGATAACAACATTAGAATAGATAAACTCTTTTTCACGGATAAGTGTGCAGTATATGCCGATGGTCATGGTAGCATGCGGCTTTCGTTTTGGTCGAAACAAAATATTAATTTCTGGGAACAAGTGAAGCTGCAACCGCGAAAGGTTTGGTGTGGGCAGCAATGATGTCGGCTAAGCATCTCATTGGTCCGTTTTTTTCAACAGCGCGGTCTCTGCGGAAAGTTACATTACTATGCTTCGTGAAGAATTAATCCCTGCACTAGAAGCTAAAGGTATTCTCATGGCATCTCATGTACAACAGGATGGGTCTCCTGCTCACACGGCAAAGAAAATTTCCAAGACCGATAGATCAGCAAATTTGGACCGACACCATGGCCGCCTCGAAGTTTAGACTTGAAATCCTGTGAAAACGCACTTTGGGGATCTAGAAATTGAAAATAGTTGCTCAGAAAGCGAGAAATATAGTTCATTTGAAAGAAATCATTACAAAGGAATTTGCCAGGTTCCCTACAAATATTGTCGAATCCATCAACAAGCGTGCCTTCAGACGACTGCATTTGTGTGTTGACAGGAGTGGGCTGCAGGTCGATCCCTATGACAAGTAATTTGTGTATCCTACTACATACCGTTTAAACATTACTATTTGTACTCTCTGATTGTATAGTATCCTTTTTATGAGTATACTTCTGATTATTGTTAATACATATATTAATTTCACAAAAACTATTTTTCTCTATGTCGTAGGAACTTTTGGAACATACTGTATAAGTCTGTATTAAGTTACTGTATATATCGTTCAAAATATAAATAGTATAGATTCTCTTCATAAAAGATTAGCTTAGTTCACCTATTCAAATAGCAGGTTTAAAACTCAATTGTTAGGATGACGACAACAATGACTGTATTTAGATAATAATAATATTTAGTTGTAAACTGTAAAATTGTATAATGCAGAGACAGTTTTCTTAATGTACTGAATCGAAAATTCCTACGTCTTAATTTACCAATATTAGGCCTACTATCAATATACGTATGTAGACTCCTAGGCTGCCTTGTGTGTTGCGATGACTAGATGTCTATTAATGCGAATAAAGTAATTTTCGCAGAATTCTTCGTAGATCGATAAGTATAAGTTTTATCACAGAACTGCTCAGAATGATAGATTTCTCGTTTCTACGGATTTGTGGCCTTAATTATGCATTACAGGAATGTGTACAAACTACATACAGATATCTATTGTTATAATATGTATGGCTTTTATAGATATATTTCAATGAGATAGTATTTCTATGGTATAATCAAGTATAGTAAGCACTATCGTCGTCGGCTTTCCAAACTTAGCAATATGTATTCGTTTTCAATGCACCAATTTGGTAACTGCAAAGAAATATTTTTTATTTTCGTGTTCGGGTTACGTTATGTATCAGGTTTTTTTATAAGTATTTTTAAGATAAATTTTTCATTGACTTCGTATAATTTTGAAAGGATTTACAGATACTCGAAAATTTGTCAAAATAATATTCTATAAGGGAAACCTCTTACGTACTATGGTAGAAATTTATGCTTTATTCCGAAAAATTTGTTGTGTTTTGATGTGCAGTGCTTCAGAACGAGCTCGTCATGAGACATTGGCTTTCTTCGGTGTGGCTCCAGAATCCTCGATGGAAGAACAAGATGCCTGGAATCAGCGCCGACTGCGCATGGTGATGCGCAAGTTCGGCAACATAAAGCCCGAAATGCTCGGACAGTCGGTCAGTGTGAGTCACTTTATGAGTCGTTTTTGGTATTACGCTTCTGTGTGTCTGGGTGCTATCTATAGCCTTCTATCCACCTAGTTATACATGTTATTTTTTACTCTCAAGATTGTCCAGGTATACTCAATTTTTTCCTGTTGACTCCAAAAATGCTTATATTATTATTTGGTTATTTTAATTGTCCACATATTAATACTCCATAGTATTTCATTTCGTGCTTATTGTTGTGAGCGTTACATATAATATATACCATACACTTTTGCTATACTTATACGGTTAGTAGTGTAGGACCTCTATAGATGCAGACTACAAAAGGAGAAGTAAGTTAGACGATCTAGCTCTTAAGCAATACAGTGTGGATGTAAACCTTGGTCAAGTATTTTTTATTGTTATTAAGCATTTATATGGTGCCTTCCAATTAATATAATATTAGTGTATCTTAAGTTGAGTGATGAAGAAGCGCGAGCAGCAGAATTAGTTGACAAAAAGGTATGACATTTTGCAGAGTGGAATTTATACATATTTTTGGTACATTTAATTTAGTATATTCGAAAATACAACACCTGTTACAAGTATCTCAATTCTATATCTTAATTATTTGTTTTCAATCTAGATAGTAAAACTTGCTTATACACTAGAATTTTTTCTTCTATGCTTTAAATGTATTCGATTATACTCAATTTTTGCCGAGTAAAAGGATACCTGTTGCATAATTTGAAACTAATTTTTGTCCTGAATTTTTGTATTATTTGGTAAAAATTATTCATTAACGAATTAAGTTTCTAATGCATGATGTTTTTTATGGAAATCTAATCACTAAATTTCACAATATATTCTAATAACATAAGTATAACATATACTGTTATTTATGCTTACGTATTATATATATGTATATATTGTTTATGTCGTTGTGCTATTTTAAAAATGATATTGTTTGCGGAATATTTCATGCCACATACATTTATATATATAGTTTTCAATTAAAGTTGAGTTTCGTTTAAAAGCCTGAGTTCCCTTTCTTGTGCGTAACATTTTTGTTAACTTGTCTATTTTCATAATTAATATCTGAATTGGTTCCTCTAAACCGACAGACTACTTTACACCCGAACTAACAAAATCCATGATGGCGTGGTAATATTACCACAACGTAATAGCGTTTTATTACAAAAAACGTCATTATCTCACGAAACTGCTCGAAAGGGGAAAGAATTACCCGATTCAAATGTATTTAATCGAGACATCGAGATCATGCAGTTACGTTTCCTGGTGATTTTAGCGATAAAAGTCGTTTTTGGTTGACTACCCGGATAATTACATATATATTATTTTACTTCTATTATATAGTAAATATTAATATTATATAAACATCATTATTATAATAATCGAAATATTGCTAAGCAAGTTTAAGCCATTTAGAAGGCATTTTCTTAACTAGGTATATACTTTATAAGAATGGTCTTTTACCGATTATATTTTAGTTTCGTTGGTTCTGACATTTACTAATAATGCTTGCCGCGCGATGTTAAGAAACATACAGTTTCTGTGGTTTAGTTAATTATATAATTAATATAATTACTGAAGTACATACTTAGTGTGATTTCATGACTATAGGCGCCAATGGGTCACCTGGACGTCGTGGACTCGGATGGTCACGTGCCAGTAGCGTTGGCTCGACTTCCCTCACGACAGACCTCCCTGGCAAGTCACCTGCTTGTACCCCACTTGCGGGAGGCTGGAAGTCTACCCCGGCCTAAGAAAAAGCATGCATTCTTCGCTGTTCGCGATGCCCTACGTTCTACGGATGCCATGAAGGCTGGAACCTCTGGAGAGGCTATGGAAATGGAGGTTAGTGGAATTTTGGATTTTAATGTAATTGTTAAATATTAAATTTAATTGTAGTACAGTGTTAGCGTTGGGAGGTCAATACTTGCCGAAATTAAATATATAGGTTATGTCCATTGATACTTTTTCTTAAACTGTGGTAGCTCTAAATTATTGAAGAAAACTTTATGGCTTAATTTCATCAAAATTTGCATTTATTCTGCTGTTTTAGGGTATTTCAACTGAAAAATTTACTTATTTCGAGCTGGGGTTGAAGAGTATATATATTAAAAATATTGATAAAATGTGTTTTTGAAAATTTTTAAAACCATTTACATTCATGATTTGTGATGTTGTTTTGTTATATTTTTTAATACATTATATGTAGTATTTAAAAAAAATATCTTCTTTTGACTTCAAATTTTTATTATTTCAATTTGAATCGTCTGGTTGTTTTAAGACCGTGAAATAATCAATACCTTTTATATTTTTCTAAAAAACAATATAGATGGACATAGTTGTTCTTATATATTCCTCAAGTCTATTGACCTCCTAGCTGTCCATTGCATATAAGTGACAAATAATTTGTTAAAGCTTGTGGCTATCATTTATTTAATTTTTATGAAATTGAAATGAAGTAAATAACGCATTGCACCTGTTAGTCACAGATTTTCTTTTTTAGGTTTTTTTCATATTTCAACTTCAAATTATGAATTAATGTGTAGATTTCTGTTTTATGGCTATGTGTATGGTCTGTCTGTTTGCCCTAATTTATGTATGTGTGCATTATTTCTTTATACATATATTATAATGTTTTGTTTTGGCTGTAAATGTGCTTTTATGTGGCCGTTATACTATTTTCAAAGAGTAACTTTTATATTGTATGTATAATATAATCTTGTAATAAATTCATATTGCTCGTTTAATGTAATATAAATTATCTACTTAATTGAAATTGAAATTAGTACAGCTTTATAGTCATTTTCATGAAATGTGAACATTTCGATTGTTTACTTCAGTGTTGAATTTATTTGCAAGTAAGAAAATTGGAGTATTAACTCTAAATTTAAAGTTGTTTTGTTGTTTTGTTGTTTTGTTCAAACTCATTTTTGTTATATTTATTGTTTGGTATTGTAGTTTGAAAAATATAAATAAATATACTGTATACAATACAACAGGATACATCCTACCTGCTTATCCTAACTGCTTATCCTTTTAAGCTTTTGTTTATATTTAAAGTCAATTTAGCTTTAACATAGGCCGTGCTATTTTATTTATTAAACTCTATAGACTATATTGTTTTCTACATATTATATTACCATTTTAACTTACTTTACTTAAATTGTTATAATTAACTGCATAAAAATATAAATCCATTGTATACTGTAAAATCAATTGACATAAAAAGGTATTGTATTTCATTTGTTCATGAGAACATTGAAGTATAGATCCCTACTTTCGTAAACTTACGGCTGGTCAAGTGTAGCTATACTAAATTATGGCATATTCGTAATATACATTCATACATACTATTATACTAGATACAAAGATTTGTATAAACTATGATGGGGGTTCTTTTACAGCAGTTATCGTGTATTGTAAGAGTATCATAACTATTTCATTAAAATCTAAATATATAACGATGTATATATTTCTAAATATTTTAGGTCAATTATTGTGCTAGTTGTACACTAATTGACAAAATTGGTACCGTTACAAAAAGTATTTATCATATTGCATATATGACTGGTAATACTCTAAAATATATATCTGCAAATTAACAAATATTATACATATATATATATATAAATATTAGTACAATAACATTTACATGCTTTTCTTATAAAGGTTCAGGTTCTATTAATGGTGTTTATTGCGATACTTCTAGTTTTATCAGTGTCTTTTTATTATTGTATACGCAAATTGACTTTATTTGCTATCATATTTACGAAATCATATTTTTTACTTAAAAATTACAATGCAAGACGTATTTACTAATTTATGTACTACTTAGTACTTAAAATATTAAAAAAAAATTGTTGCAGTTTTGTTTGAAGCTTAATTATTTTCTACATTATTTATACTATTTAAAAAGTTTTAATTTATGAAACATAATTGTGCCCAATAACATGTATTTAAAAATAAAAATAATTCTTAATTCGATTGTGTTCCAATAATAGAGGCTGTCACTTAATTTCGATTATATTAAAGGTAAATTCCTAAATTGGAACATTTGTCGAAATTAAATTTCTGAAGGGTAATTGTTAAATTAAAATAATCAATATTGGACATAATTAAATTAATATACAATAATTCACTTTAAAATGATATGATAAAGGCGTATATTACTCTTATATATGGTTGTCTGTACACATTATTGTATTAGGTATATTATGAAGTATTTTCGTCAGACTTTTCCCAAATTGGCCTACATTTCATGATTCACAATTTGATTTAAATATCTCTATTTAACGTTTGTAGAAATAATTAAAAGGCATTTTGTTTAAAATTAATTACATGGTTTTAGTAAAGTAATACAGATGTTCTTAATCAGGAATTTAAACTAGGGTAGTAGGCTGTTGTTTATATGAGAAACAGTACAGTAGGAAATATAGTATAACATAAGAATAAGAATTTTTGTAACAGCTACCATAGTTTGAAATATTTATACTTTTATCATATAACTCTGCTACAAATTAATCAGCATATAAATTTTCATGGTAATAGTTATTATAAAACCTATTATATAAAGGCTAAAAATCGAACTTTTTTCTTCTTATTATTATCATTCAAACCATATAAATAAGAATTAATAAGAGAATAGATAACACAGAACTTTAAAACGAATCATTATAGTATATGAAAAAAGTTGTAACGTTAAAAACATTTTAAGACAGAGACATAATTTTTTAAAAGAGCGAATACATTTACGCTTATTTCTTTTATGAAAGGGGTTTACATACAAATTTCTTGAGTATGTAAATATACTTCTTTCATGATTTGACTTTGTTATTATGTACTTATATAAATATATATGGTACATTGTATAATCCAATTTATTACATATTATTAGCTTTGTAATGTAATTGTAGTATAATATTCAAATTTGGACACAGGTACATTCACATTTTTTCTCTGTAAATGGTACATGCTTAGAGTTATTTGTATTTCTTTTCTGTTAATACGCTATTATGAATTGCACTTGGTTATTTGATTGTGCTGATTTAAATAGGTGTTCGTGAAAATCATGAACATCTAGTTAACTACAGAACGCAACAATAGTTTTTTTGTGGACAATATATTGTGGATTTAGTTTTGATGTTTATTTAATGATTATATAAGTCTTAACATTAGACATTTTTTATAGAACTGCTTAATTGGTCCCAAGAACGCAGGTGTTTTTCTGGGAAAGTGATTTTTGCTTTTGCTCTATAGGGTGTAATTAACATCTATGCATTTCCGAAATGTTCAACAAGGTATATTTCAGAAATATTAAGATGTATGTATGTGATGTATTGTTTAAAGGAATTAAAAGGGTTCTCGCTGTTCCCTAACTATTTTTTCGAAAACTTCCATAGCAACTTATTTTTATCACTTTTCATGAACTTAGATCTATTCTTATTTATAAAATATATAATAGTGTATAATATATATGATCAGGATCAACTATATTTCTCGTATTATAATTAATATTATGTTCGAATTTTCACAAAATTAAATTATTAGACTATCAGCTACAATATATTAAGTAGCAATAAATTAATTTATTAATATCATCATTAATAATATAATTCAAGTAGTATTAATGAAAATTATTCATATTATTATTATTAATATTATATTAATTAATTAATTAATTAATGTTATTTATATTTTGTAATTAATCCTAATCCATTGCCCTTACCATAATACCTAATCCTAATTATTGTGTTGTGCAAAAGTAAATGTATGCCAAAATATTAGTTCTGCTACTTATGTTGTTTTGTTTATTATTGTTCTTCGAAAGAGGTATCTGTTAAACTTTTATTTTTGAATCCTGGCAAAGTTAAAGGAAAGTTAGAACCATTTTTGGTGCATTAGGAGGTAGTGCATCACTAACTATGTCACAAGCAGTTGCTTATAAGTTTTGTAAATTACATATATTTCTGTATACTTATTGTCTTTCTTTAAACCTGTAATGCTATGAATTTTTTTATTAATATTAGTTTTAGGTGGTCAATGTATAATGAGTAAGTATAGCCCAATTTTGATCTATTATGTATATATAATCAATTATTTGTCTTATAATAAATAAAAAATCTTAAATTGTCTTGAAAAAATCATAAATATTGCATTATTATATGGCTACGCATTTACTTAGTCGTAAAATCATATTATAAAACTACTTATGAGAACCATATAAATAACAATTAACTATTTACCAACAATATATGTTGGTAAATAGTTAATTGTTATTTACAAATATGTATTGTATGAAAATACTTACTTCTAAACAATAATACGTATCCTTCATTTACCGCAACCATATGTTGTAAACACAAGTTCTATAGTTTATCTAGAAGTCTGGGGTGAAAATAAACTTGTTTTATTCCATTCCATTGTTTCAATATGCAACTAATCAGAATATAATTTTCTGCCATACTAAGGTGACTACCAATAATATATTTTTTTATTTGAAAAGAAATGGCAATCTTACAAAAATGTTACATAATGTAATCATAAATTTTATTTTGAAATATAGTCTAAACATAATATTAAAAAAAGAGGAAAATATGTAACTTGTTCTGGTGGATAAACAGTGGATTTCTTTTTGAAATGTATATTTTTATTTTCTATTCAAATCGCTTATGTTCAGCATTTAATTGCTTTAAAGCAAAAGCATATTGTCAGCACAGGCAAAAATTATATGTTGAATAGGGAAACAAAAATGTCTGACACTTGAAGTCACTAGGGAGTTAATAGATGCTTAATTGGTATGCTTGTGAAAAAGAAAAATAGTGTTAGTTGAGCAGTATATTCTTGCGTAAACTGCTATTTCAACAAGCAGTATACTTCAGTTTCAGTGATTCAAATAAATGATGATGGCATTATTTATAATGAAATTGTTCTACTATTCATTGTTTACAGTTTTGTAAATTCAACCAAAAATATTCACTAAAGCTTTGCATCTTTTTAAAGTAATATCTGTGTTATTTTTTCATTTTTAGTAATTTTACTATGAGTCGAAGGTTTTATTTTATAAATTGAAACTGGCAACACTATTTTATTCCAAAAAGCTAGATTTTCACATGTCTTTTACCAATTTAATTTGACTATTTTTGGCACGTATTGATGTTTATGCAGTGGTTTATTTATTCAAATTAAAGTCTATCTACCTTGTATAGTAAGATTTAACAATGCAGTGTAAATTTACGAGTTGCAAGGCTTTATGCATAGTAGCCTCCTTCTGAAATGTACCATCATAAAATTTCATTGGTGCCTTTCATAGTTAACGTTTAGTGTTACTAAACTAAACTTGATGTATAAAGTTGTGTTTCACAGTTGAGGTTTAGCCGTGGCCTGACTTATACCTCAGCTATTTTAAATCTGGTTTAGTTGGGATTTAGTTATTCCTCAAATTTTTTTAAATACTTATACATTTTTTGTATAGGTTAACGTATGTTGTCTTTAAATATAATATGTAAAATTCTGGTAAAATACGTTATTTTTATTGTTTTTTTAAAGCGGTAAAAATCGAATATTTTATAAATAGGAATTGTAATCCTTTATTATTATACCAATAGAACTATAATATATTCCTATATTTGTAATTGTAACTAAATGCATGTTAGCGTGTAAATTGTACCTAGATAGGACGCATAATTTACATTGTTTATCCTGCATATTTCTGGTGAACTGGTTTAGTCAATATTATGATAATAACCATTCTAAAAAAATTCAAAATCTATATTTATATTATTAAACATGTATCGGTAAATACGTATAATGAATTATACGTATTCAGTTTGTTTAATAGTTAATTAAGAGCTGTGTGTTGTTAGTATATACAAACGAGCAATATTAATACCACGGCGGATGTTAGCTCCTTGTGACTACATCATTGATGTCTCTTCTTGGTACATCATCTTCATTCAAAGGATCTTGTTTGCCTTGTTGTTTTACAAAGGTATGCAATACTGCAGTTGCCATGATAATTTTGCAGCATCGTCTTGATCGAAACTGCAAAGTATTCTGGTGATACTGGAATCGACTCTTCCATACTCCAAAAATCCTTTCAATAACATTTCCTGAAATTAGCATATATTCACTAAATGCTTAACCACCATTACTTATGAAACAACCTTGGAGCTCATCAAATTCATCGAGATGCGTGAATCGTGTGTGGATCTTTTCCATTTGACCACAATATTGATGAGTTGTAAATCTGGTCCGGCAACTGCTTGCACATTTATTGAAAAATAGTTTTTTTCACAGTCAGTAACAAACACCTCAATCAGTCAGAAAGAGAACTCCAGTATCAAATTTTCGATGAACACAGAAACTTATGAAATAATTTTACAAAAAGAAATTCTTAGAACACGAGGTAGAAATAAAAGTTCTTAAGAAAGAACAAAATCTTGTGAAAGTGAGAATTATGCAACCGTTTCATGATTTCGAAACTAGCGTATTGAGCAATTGAAAAATGTTGTGTTCGCAGTAAAACGAAGAAGTAGACGATATGATTAGGTGATTTCTGTATGTTTAGAACTGTTTATTTGTATATGTCTTTAGTATTTATTTGTCTAGTATCTGTAAATAATACTGTTAATTTTTCTGAATACAATTATTTTAATAATTATATCTAAAAAATACTTATACAAAATATGTATAGGTTAACATGTGTATGTTGTCTACTTTAGAAATTTATAAAACTCTGGTAAAATAAGTTGCATTGCTAACTGTGAAACATTAACATCATAAACCTTTTCAATGTAATCATCCTTACATCTTATAAAATCGTCTTTGTTGAATGACAAAACATGTAGTAATAATTTACTTCTGAAAACACCTCTACATCGTATGTAAAAGTAATTAAACAACTGTGAAACACTGAATTATACCACAGCTAAGCTACAGCACAACTTTATATTGCTGATTAATTAAACCTCAACTGTGAAACAGTTTTACAGGATTTGAAATTTAGTTAAGTTACTGGTTAACTAAGCATCTATAAATAAACACCCGCATATCCATCACAATTGCATGTCGACCCGATCTCGTTATTCCTTCATTGTTATTCCAGTTGCCGGCCTGGGAGGCTACTGACGGATGGCGGTCTCTAAAGCGATCCCATACCCCTCTCAAATCAGTTCTTGAGAGTCGCTCTGTACGTATATAAGTGGGTAGTGGTCGTATCTTCGAACGGTCATAATGCCAAAATTTAAACTCTAAAGCCAATTAGTTCTAATTCTCAACTTATTTTTTCTTGTAGCCATAGCGCTGAACGTTGCGAAAATATTTCTGCTCATTATGAATATAATGTCATACATTCCAGTATTAACAAACAAAATTTGAGAAAATTACTTCAAAATTCAGGATAATTTTAGAAATTCTTGTCTTTTATACATTGTTATTTAATATTATATTTGTCATACTATTGATTTTTTATTATAGTAGAAAACGAATTAAAAAAGTACAATGTTACATGTTGTGTACAGATTTTAGTCATAGAAACTCACAGTTATGGATATTGTTTATATGGGTACTTGTGTTCGTCAATATAATTATGCATATACTCTATATGTACATATTATATTTAGTCAATTTTGTTCTCGTCTGTTTGGGTATAATGACTCTATTTTGTAAAATAAATTCGTTAACGGTAAACGTGTGCATTGTGACCTTTCGGCGATGCCTATCCCCATATAAGTTATACACCCATGAAAACACTCTTGCCTCTTGTCATACCATCATATGCCACCATTATGTTTGCATATATTTAATATATATTATGATTGAGCCGTCAATTCAAATTTGTGTATGCCCTTATCTTCCTATTATGTAAAATTCTTTCGTACTTTTATTGATTTATTCTTGATTCTTGTAGTTGGTATCATAGGTACATTGTTAAAAAAATACTTAGTTTATTGTATGGTGATGATTTATTAATCTTTGAATCCCTTCATATGCAATAATTCCTGTAGTTTTTTTGTTAAAATCATCGTGTGTATGTTACCGTGCATATGCACACTATATTATTTTTCTTGGTTATAATGTGTCAATCGTTTGCGGAAAAATGTCTAATTTGTTAATTTATGTATACAAATACAAATTTTATCCGAGCATATTTATGGTAACATACTCATAAAACAGCACCATAATAATTCGGGAAATCGGGGTCTACTGTTGCATGCTTGTCTGAATTTTATATCCTGCTATTGTGTCTTTTGCCTGTTACTTCACAATTGGGATATCAAGTGTATAAAATATATTAATTAGTTTAATTTAGGAATTTTATGTTTGTTATTTGGTTATTAAAATATGCCATAGACCCGCTCAACTTAGGCCAGGCTTAGAGTTTTGTCATTGTGTCATTTATAGACTAATATTTATATTCTACTGTTATTAACTATGAACTGCAGTTTTAAAGATACTTATATTTTGAAATTATAACCAGAAGTTTTTCTCTGTGGCTTTAACAGTTAGAAGCGTGTACATTATGGACCTCAAAAATTCAAAAATCGCTTAGGCCACTTCACTAAATATGCATTAAAAGAATTAAAAACACTACTGCCAGTGTTTATAAAGTGAAATAAAAACTCACAATGAAACAAATGTATATATTGTTCGACGTTTCGGTTGTCTACTAACCATTATCAATCAATAGAAAGGGAGTCAACGTATACAGGATTATAAATTTAAATAACTTTATTAATTGAGTGCAATTATTTTTACGAGTATTACATAATGGAGACCAAAAAATATATTTATAGTCTAGTACACAATTTCTTACATTTGGTTGATAATGGTTACTAAAGTCCAAAACTTCTCTCAATTTATTTATTAGTATTTTCACTGTTATTTCCTCCCTTTTTAATGTGAATAATTTAATTTTCACTTTTTGAACACTGCATTCGCAATTTTCTCTGGATGTTTGTAACTTAAGGTTTTATTGGTAAATTTAAAAAAAGTATACTTAAAATTAATATTAACAGAAAACATTTTGTTTTTTTCTCCTAAAACGAGTAGTTTTTAGTTAATATAGTTTATTTATATTTGGTCTGGTTCATTATTAAAACTAGGTTTTATCTAATACAGTTTCGTAAAAGAAATCTTATTATATTTGTAATAAATCATTTTAGTTCGGTGTTTATAAGTATACAAGTATATAAGTATGTTTTCTTGGTATATTGATCTTTGATAACTGTACATATATCAGTTAAACATGCTATTTTACTAACATTTATAAATTGTACGTTATTAAAATAGTCATATTATTGGGAATTATTTTAACTATTGTTTGTACTATTCCATTTTTTATTTCGATAATATCGGTGCATAGAGAAAATTTTAAATATCCACATAAAAATGAAAGTAAGACAATTCCGGCTTTAGTACTTTCTTCTTCAAAAATTTTCCTTGCGTACCTTTAAATAAAGCGGCATGACAATTTATTTTTTACAAATATTACATTGACAACATTTTTGCTTCTTTAATTATTCTCAAGGCTGTAATACTTTCTGAATTGTTGACAAATTTGACATGCTAATCTTAAACTTACGGTAGAATATTGTAAGTATTACATCTATTTCTTTCCTTGATAGAAATATTTCTATTGATAACTCCTTCAATGTCTGTGTATAGAACACTTGCTTTACTAGTCTTCTTCTCAATAATTACAATGCCTCTGTTCTAGAAAGGGGAAATATGATTTAGTTATGGGTTTATTTCATAGAGCCTATATCATTTGTTCCAAATGGTATACTTTTAATTCTGAAAGTACTAATATTTTAAAGTGTAATGATTTGTCAACATAATTTTATGTAAATGTTAACTTTGTCATATAGCGATTCTTGACTCTTGTAATTTTGTTAACATTTCTTTTATTGGTGTTAATTTTCTAATTCTTAGAAAAAGAATTTTTTCCGCATTTCTCTCTCCAATGCTATCGATGTTTCCTTCTTTTCTTGTATTTAAGTGTGGTCTTCTTTTTCACTTTAGATAAAACTAATATTTAATTGAAAAATGTTTTATTTGTAAGTATACTTGTCAGGGGATTCTAATATTTACTTAATTAAAAAAATCGAACGCCTTCTTTGAAAAAATGATATTATTAGAATATTTAAATCCTACTCTGTATCCTATCTATCTCCACATTCTTTCTTGTTCTTGTAATAATTGTGCTCTTTTTAAGTACAACCTCAATATTACCGATTCTGCTAACAATAGTATTAATATTAAAGTAGTTTCCATATTAGATGTCGTACTATTAGACTACTCTTATCGTCCAGTTGTTTAATTCTGGTGCTTTTTTTATTTTGTTTTTTATTTGTAATATCATTAGCGCTTATTTTGTATTTTCCTGGTGAAATCAAATACATGTCTACGAAAACGCTCGAATTTGTAATTAACACTGATATATTGTCTTTCTTTTTATTTGGATATTTATTTAAAGAATGTAAGTTTTAATATTAAACTTGCTTAAAATGTTAAATATTTATTATGCTTTTTTTATTTATTTCCCAGATATAAATATTTACTAAAGCGATTAAAATGCTATACATTGCACGATTATTTTAGCTACATTTTCATATTTTATGTTATTAAAAAAGTTGATTATATTGGTATTGTTTTTATAAAATGAATCAGCATGAACATTATTTTATATGTTTAATATATACTGCAAAAATGACAGATTATATTATTTCAATGTGATCTCCGTGTTTTAATTTAGACTTTACGCTGTTACTTGCTGGCAAAATGAAATAATTTGTGTTGTATAACATATATATATATTTAATATTATGTATGATTTTTTAAGATCAAGAAAATATTATAAGAATATAACGAGTTTTGATTGTTTAATAGTTTTAAATCAAGTTTATCTGTATGCAAGATGATATGAATTATATTTGTTATTGTTAGATAGTAATCGCTCCAACAGCGTTAAGAATTAATGATTTGATATTTGTTCTCTGTTTTTTTTAAGTGACAATTGTTTCTATTTAGAATTTATTATACTTGATTATATATTTTTAATTTTCCCGTTTTGTCTAACTTACAAATTAACTATTTCAGGTAACGTTTACAGTTAAATGTAGCTAAAATAGATTTATTAAATAAATAAATTTAAATCTTGTAAATTTTTAAAAATATTCCATATTTAATATTTATTTATTTTCCACTTCAAACTAAAAGCAGAACTTGTTTTGTTGCAGTGTATTTTGACACCTTCATTATTGTCGCTCATTTGTGGAAGTTTACAACTACTAATTTATATTGATTGCATGTTTTATTACTGTTCACGGCTTTGGTTTTAATTCACATTCTGCTTAATGAGCATTTTACCCTTTTTATACTTCCAACTGTAATTTGTATTTGACATGTACAAATGTAATTCATAAATGTATGATTTTAAGACATTTTTAACCACCACACTTGTATCTGCCAAGTATCCCAAAGCTTTTGCACACTTTTATTGCACAAATATTGCAGGAAGTTTTGGAAGATGGTGAGCATCAACGTCCACTTTCCACTCATAAAGAAGTGGATGAGGAGGATGAGGTATGTATTAGAATTGTTCGCAGTCCGCTTGTGCTTGCCTTGCCTTACTTCACTACTATCCGCAGCATATTATCTCTTCAGATAACAGACTTTACAAGTGCGTCCAGACTTAAATACAGAAACCAAGGATACTTATCAAAATTGTTAGACAAAATATATACATGAGTGTAGTGGAACACAGCCAGACATTCACATTTTACGTGCTTATATTAGACCGCATTTCATTTCTGTAATAACGTCTGATCGTGCTTATTATCACCTTAATTATCCATTTTCGACTTTTCACATTTGATTCCTATTCTTGAGTAAATTATGGCGTTTATGTATCAGCGTATGTAATTCTTCTTTTTTGGCATAGCACATACTGTAATGCTATTATAGTGTTAAATATAATCATCTTTGCATTAATTTATCCACTAAGCTTTCGTTATTACGGTGCAATGTTACGAGAAATAATGCTATTGAGTTATTATAAATCGGAATGCAGCATGTTGATGGTAATTTGTGGATAGATTATAAACCTTATTCCTACTTCTTATATTATCATTGATGATAACATATTGAATCAAATGATTAAACTATTTTATCTCATTTCTTGTTTATCCATATTAAATTTAATATCAGATTGTTTGTAGTAATACTTGCATATTTTATTTATTTTTAATATCTATTTATTAAACACTGTCAGAATATTATTACGCCATCTTTTAAAAATTATATTTTATAGTCTGTGATTGATTAATTTTTATAATAATATTACATTAACTCGATTTTCTGGCGAGGCCTATATATCAATATCTTCAACAGATCTATTTGTATGCGTTCTACGTTTTAAATGTATAGCTGCATATTGTGAGTGATTTATAATTTGATATCAAAATATTGTATTACGATTGGTATAAACTAGTTATTAATATAACTATTATTGTTTACGATATTTCCGTTTTTGTAAACATAATTTTTGTTCATCGTGTGAAAATACATCACGATTTAGCCAATATGATTGTATATTGTACAATCTTTAAAATAGTAATAATATAAATCATTTTTGTGACAGCCCATGCAAATATTTTATTTGTATATTTATTCAATGAAAGGGAATTATTTGGATTAAATATGAATGTCAATTTTATACATTACTTTTGAACTATTATAATATATATGCTTTTTGTAGTCATTTTACTATATTATTTCATTTTTGTAAACTATGCTGTTGGTTGTTATTTTTTATTTAACTCGATAGCTGGTTTTCACTTATTCTATAAGCTAATATGTGTGAATTATGGGAACTGTTTTGATCTCTATGATATAATAATATGTACTTATGTAGCCTTGGATTCTTACACTTTCAAGATGTTTAACAAGTATTATTTATCGCCTTCTGATGCCGGCGTATACAAGTCTTATTTGGTTTCTAAAACGTTTTTTTTACGTGATATAATAACTTCTTTATAATTTATTTACATGTGCAGGATATTCAAACAACAAAATGAAATATATTTTACATTAATGAATTCACTTATTTTATATTAGAACCGGAATATTTACTGTTAATAATAATTGCCTCAAAATTCAGTATGCTTTTTAAAATGCCCGTACTTTAAAATACAGTTTTAGTAAAAATTACTCGTTTATAGTTCATTTTGTGTGTATATCGCATGTGTCCACTTTTCTTGTTCCAGAAGAAAGACGGAGTGGACGGAGAGCCCATGATGTTAGGAACAACCGGGGCGAGCGAACCAGCTGCGCCAACTCAAAGTCGAGTTCGTCGGCTATTCACCACGAGCTTGTTTGCTCGGATTCTCTCTTGCAATTGGACTGCCGATGATGAAAACACAAAGCAGGTCAAAGACCAACTCGATAGCCTGCCCCAGTACAGGTCAGTTGGTGTGCAGCAACTAGCTATATATTATGTTAAACTAAGAGAATTGCCACATTTTCAATAGAAAATGATTTATAATGCATACATTTTTGTAGTTTTTATTCACCTTATTAGTTTATTTTTCGTGCTTAAGAGGTTTGTATATTTTTTTCAGCTTATGTAATTTGTTAGTTATTTAATCTTTTAAATTATGCTAGTTGTTGATTAATTTTAACAAATATAACAAATTATTAATGTACATTATAGGTTACGATATATATATGTTTATTTGATTGTTATCGAAATACACTATTTGTTGTTTGTTTTCTTATTCATTGCTGGGTATAGTTGTACTTTAGTAACAATAATATTACCTACATTATACATCTTTATCTTAGCTATAATTTGGACTTAGACATATTCTATTCAATTTGCCGTAATGTAAATTCGTTTGTAGCCTTCACATGGTGAAATAATTACAGCCCATTTATATCAATCGACTTTTTCGTTTTTTTAGATTATATACAAACAAACACATACATTTATTTGTATATATGTATATTTATAATATTAACAATAAACACTTTCTAATGTTACAGGCAGATTTTTAAAAACTTCTGCCATACTATTCTACTGTAATATAAATCACTTCTGATTATTGAAACATGACGTATCGTTTCACCCTTAACTTCTTATAATCACGTCTTATATAATCGTTTGTTGTGAATTAATGTGAACTTTGGGAATAATATTTTTTTCCCGATTAGAATTTTTGTTGTTTGTAGGGTATTTTGAATACGAATTTAATTTTTTATTTTTACCCTTTTGTATAAAAATGAATAATACGAAAATCGCGACATAATATTTATATATATTACTATATTACCTAACTGAAATTATGTTTGACTTTCTATGATATATTCTGTTTCAGTCAGATTGTCTTTCTTTTTACACCCGTAGGCCCTACTTCACCTACTGGATCTGTTTCGTACAGATTGTAGCCTTCATTGCGGCGGTCTCGGGCTACGGATTCGCCCCCATCGGCATTACCGTCACCTCACAGTACGAAGGTGAGGTCCTTCGACCCAGTCTGGCCATTGAGCGTGTCTGTCGCATCGAGTACCAAAACATGTGGCTCGGGCCTCGAATGTCCGATCTCATTCGGTTAGGTGCGCGCTATTCGCCCTGTATGCGCTCTGATTCTAACCTTCAGCGGGCCATTGTTGATACTCAGACACAGCGAGACCGCGAGTGAGTTTTTTCTTGTGTTCGGGACTTCTACTGGCTATAAGTTTTTTTGTAATGGTATTGAAAAGTTTTAAAACGTTTTAAAAATGTGTTGCCTGCAAGTTAATTTTAGCACCTAAAACCACTTCTAAATTGTCTTAATCCGTATCAAATAGTATATAGGAATTGACACTTTTAACATACTTTAAAGATACTAAATCCTTGAATTTATTTAACTAAATGTATGTTAGCTATATCAGATGGAGTTAAATGTATTTATCTATATACTTCGTGGTTACAATCCCAAACATTTCTTTCCAGGCAAATCATAAAAATCTCATAAAAAATAATTTTAGCAAATAAAAATTCGTATAGTATCAAAGACGTTGGAATTCAAACGTCTTTGTATAGTACCTACCTATACATTCATTTTGTCTGCGTGTATGTTGTTCAATTATAGAACTTTCTGTCTCTATGATACATACATACTCAATCTGTCAGTTTAATGCAGCGCTATCATCAAATCAGCCATTATCATATATTGATTATACAAATACAATTATGTACTTACTATATTATGTAAATAATAAATGTACTTATTGTCGTTATGTATGTACTTATTATATGCAAATTACCATATGCATAATATACTAAATGTACTTATTTTCTATTGAAAGATGTAATATATGATGAATTTTATTATCTAATTGTCTTCCTTTACCCAATAAACATACATTTTGTCTTAAAAATTAGGTCTCAATGTCATTTAGAAGTTGAGATATAGTCATTTCAATATACATATATACAATATATGTACATGGCGGCCATTTTGAATTTTGAGTATAACATTTTTGCTCAAGGGTGCAGTCACTGCACCCGACTGGAATATCTTAAGGAAGGTCTTATCTACCATATAAAACAACAAAACATCTGTTATATCTCAAAACAAGGTTCCACAAAATATTTCATTCTACCACCGAACTAATGCATGGGAATCTTGTTAGACTTTGTTTTTTTCTGCTTCTTTCGTTTTATTATAATTATATTGTGAGAAAATCTAAAATAAACAAATTTTATTTAAATCTTTCAGATTAAATTTAAATATGTTTATGTCTTCGATAATCTTAATTTATGTTATCTTTGTATTAAAAATAGCTGTTACCCAATTGACGTAAGTAATAATTTTCTAGATTGTTTGCAAATTTCATGAAACCAAATATCAACAAAGTGTTTTCGGAAGTTTTTTTTATTAGATTTGATATTACCATTTATATAACAACGAATAATGTTATGTTATAATAATATTTAATATGTAATAATGGGTATCTATTTTCTTAATTCTTAATAACATATTATAATACTTATAGTATATGTATGTTAATTTTTTTGATAGCCTTCAATAGACCAAATGAGATGGGCAAACCAATGTGAACGCAGCTAACATGTGCTAAAAAACCCTTTTTAAGTTATATCCAACTTTATATATTAAAATAAGCCAATCAAGCAATACGCCTTAATTAATTCTTTCTTCACTGTTGTGACTGATATCCCTACTGTTTCTCATAACAACACAGCTCGGGTTGTTGCATTCGGAATGATGGTAGCGGTTGCTATCAGTCCCCAGAAGGGGGGTGCTCCCCAATTCTCGCTACCTGGCACAAATGGAGAACTGGGGAAGGCGTAGGTTCACGTTCCTCGGGGCCGGTCTGTGGTCAGGACCCCAAATACTGCCTCCAACCAGTCTCAGCTAAGCCCTTTGAGTGGAAAGATGATATCACCAAGTGGCCGGTGAGAAGCCTTTCTATCCTAAATAAATATAACTTTATTTTTGGTCAGTAAAATCAATGCAAAGTCCAGGGTTTGGAAAAATCATTGAGAGCCTGATTTTTTTTAAACAAAAGGTAGAGAAGAAGATCATTGAAGATTTGGAGAAAAGGTGGAACAGAAAAAAAATTCAATAAAAGTGGTATAGATAGCGACAAATTTGACGAAACGGGTTATACTCTTTGTATTATTTGTTTTTTATTGATGTGTACATAATATACACACAGTTTGACATTTGCTATACTAGTTTTTCTTATAGGTACTTATACTATTTGGTTTTTGTAAGATTATTTTTTTTATATTGTGTTAGATAATCGATGTGTTACTGCGTCATGGCTTTTCAGATATATATTAAACCATGTAAATTTGGTTAAATGCGTTAAATATGCAGTTTTTATTATTGATCTCAAAGAGGTCTTTATTTATACATAAATAATATTCAACTCAGGTAAAATACAAATGGTAAATCAGTTTTCATAAAAAAATGTACATAAATTGATCGTAAGAAATAAAAATAAATATTTTTATTTAAGACTTTTTATATGCGACAATCTTATCAAATTAGCGACCATTGTAACCTTGCATACGTGTAGTTATTTAGTATCCAGTCCACGATTATTGGTTCTATAGTGCAATCTTCTTTCATCTATTGGCCCAATTATAAAATAGAATTTCGTATTTAACCCTAGGATGTTCTACTAACTACATATTATATCAATTATTATGTCATATATTAAATTATGACTTCTATACCAATTTTGTTTGATGTATAGTAATATTTATTTTTATTATTTACCTGTAAATATACAATACAATATATTATGCATTGATAGCTTATTATTTGTCTCTTATTACCCAATGAAACTCTTGTCGTCAAGATGGACTCAAATTACCTTGTATTGGGCGAATGCGATTTTATCACGCCTCAGTTTTAATTATTTCAAAACCATAAACACTTACTTTTAATAGTCAACATAAAATTCAAATTGCCAACGCCGTTACTACTTGTGTTATAATACAATTATATACTGAATACAGTTTATTAGGCCATTTAGTAAATACTTGCAAATCCGATAGTAGATGCACAGCATAACCACAGCATAGGTTTACAACCAAATAACATTTTCAACACATATAAACATTCCTAGACTCGTCGCATAACTCATTAATCTGACTAAGTATTCTCATTTTTTTGCCACAGATCTGTGATAAGACTGCCAAGCCACCCTCGAACACATCTCCCCACATGCAGTGCGAGCTGACAGCCCGACCCTGCTGTGTTGGCATCAAGGGCGAGTGTGTTGTCACAACTTCCGAACACTGCAAGTTCATGCGTGGCTACTATCATACGGAGGCCGCTCTTTGCTCACAGGTGTCTATGTAGTTTCTCTCTCTAGACCACAGACATCAGACATATTTATATTATGGTGATCAGAAAGAAACCGTGCAATATGTTTATTTCAAAAATTCTTTACAGATATATATTTAAAAAAGGTGCAATTAAAACTATTATAAGATCAAAGTGCTATCATTTTGATAACCAATTTATTACAATAATTTAATTAATATTTTAAATTTCTTCCTCTATTACCTTAAATATGCTATCTATTTTAGCACTGCATGTTTTAACTCTGAATAGCTACTGATTAAAATACCCTGGCAGAATTCGCATTGAAGACTGAAATATGCTGTTTCATTAGTTTTTATCATGTTAAGGGAGTGGAATGCTAACATTAGATTTTTATGTTTGAGGCCTATTTATGCCATGGCATTTTTAATGAGCCTACTTTGCAGTGAAGATCACAATATCTAATAGTAAAAATTTCAAATTTTGGAAGCTTCTTTTGTACAAATTTATGTTCTAAATTATCGCTTAATAGTTATATACAATTATAAAAATGATGATAGACATTTTAAATATTCTAAAATATATTAATATAATTATGAATGTATTGTTTCGTTATTTACTTTTAATTAAAAAAATATGCATAATATATTTCGCTTATACTTATATTTATAAAAATAGATAATCAGTAGACAGTTTCCAATATACCTGTTGCTATAAACTATTAATTACACTTTTAATAAAACTGTCGGTATTATTTTAGTATCTTACTACGTATTTCACAAATCGGAACAATGAGTAAGTTGTTTTAAACGGTTTACTATTCTAGCGTTACTATTTTGGCTATTTATCTTCTACTTATAAGTATTATAATCCCTTTTTAGGTTAACTGTCTAAATGAGATTTGTGGCATGTTGCCCTTCATGTATGACGATCGACCGGATCAGTTTTATAGATTCTTCATCTCTCTCTTCCTTCATGCCGGGTAAGTAGCACAATGGGCTAGAAAATTAATAGTACATACCAATTTTTTATCACATCTACCGAATTCCTACTCTAAAAATAATTAGTTTTAAATATAAAAGAATCTGTGTGCAATAAATAGTATTTTTTTATTTTATACAATTTGTTTTCAGCGTACAAAACTGTGTGCTACAAACGTAATCTAGTTTGTTATAGTTTCGTTTTAAACAAACAATTAACACAGTTATCGGCTATTTCACAATTAAATTAGTTATCAGCAAACATATTTACAAAAATGGCATTAAATAGTTCAATAAAGCGAGCACATAATATAATACAAATTTTGTGCGTTTACATAACGTTATTAATGTCGGTTTAACAACATCAGTCATGGTATTAGTTTAGAAAATAGTGGTTATTTTATACTGACCACGTGGAATTCAAATATACATATTTATAATCTAAGCAATGTAATGTCCTTGCAACAGTCATCGTCATCTCCGCTTAGTAGTCTACATCCGTTTTGTTTGACTTCTGTTTACATACATTCACATTATTACCGCTATGAAACGTTCTGAAAATCATCCAACTAATTTTGCTCTTTAACTCATGTACATATTCTTGCTATCGTATTGTTACTGTATTCTTAACCATTATAGTAGAATTTGAATAGATTGGTTTAGTTTTATTAATTATTAAATATAGTGAAGTGCACTACAGGTACTTATCTGTCGATCCACTAGTATACGTTATAAATTCTGTTATTTAAATTTTCTATATTTTTAATTGTTGATATTATACCATAATATAATTAAACAATTTTTACAATCCTCTATATTGGTGTCATACATTGCTGTGGTATATAAATTAGTTTAAAATAATTTTAATATTAGTACTTAAATTTGATTATTAACTGAGTTCATTATATGAGCTTCACATAATTTATAACAAATAATAATAATATTATAAACATTGTCTATTTTGATAAATTATGTCTGTATCGCTCTAATTATTTTCCTATTTTTATCGCATATTTTCAGAGTTATTCATCTCATAATTAGCTTAGCTATCCAACTTATCTTCATGAGAGATTTAGAGAAAATGGCGGGCTGGCTGCGAATATCGATTATTTATCTTTTCTCCGGCTGCGTTGGAAATATTGTCTCCGGAATATTTGTCCCTTATCAGGTAATACCATGCAATCATTAGTTAGCAAAATATGAATACTGTTTTTTTACATATCTTATATAAAATTAGTTAACTAATGTGTTATATTGTGTTTAAATTGATGCTGTTTATAGCATGATAATGTAGACAGTAGTTTCTATATATGAGTTACTAAATGTTGCTTTAAAAGTGTACGTTTCTCCATTATACTAAAAAATATATAAGCTTTATTAACTATGCGGCTTTTTTGTTTTAAACAAAGATTAAGATTATGAGTCCTGAAAAGAAATAGGAAAGATCACCTGAAGATATTATTTGATTTTTTTAGCCTTATGTATTTGTGCAATAGGGTCGCAACTTTGCATTACGATTATTATTAATATATTGACATCTAAATAAGTAAATTTGGAACATTCTAAAAAACCATCTGGATGCGTATTTATAGTCGTTTGCATAGCTAAGCAAAATATATCAAGTTATTTAGCTTAGCTGAGTACCTCATTAATTTAGTATTTATAGACAATACTTAGCTTAGCACTTTTGCTTAACATAGTAAATTATAGTAGCATTTGATTGGCCGTTGCGCGTTGTACAGCTATGTTGTAGGTCATTTGCAACATACATTTCGCGTTACATTTAACACACAGGTCATTCTAACTAATTGTATTAGCATCTAAATACAAGATGTCCTCCTAAATCAAATTTCATCAAAAGAGAAGAAAGTCCCCTGAAAGATGCATATTTGCAACAAATACATGTATTAGA
This sequence comes from Invenusta paracnida, assembly GCA_036023295.1. Lineage (NCBI taxonomy): Eukaryota > Metazoa > Platyhelminthes > Proseriata > Coelogynoporidae > Invenusta > Invenusta paracnida. Next base: position 42,523 of record JAYRBW010064364.1, read on the forward strand.
TAAGAAATGTTATACATTCCATACTTTAATTTTATACATTGAGAAATTTACTTATCCGTAAATAAATCAATGTTATTACGAATGTTGTAATATATGCTTAGTTTTCGATTATATATATCTTATACGCCGCCATGTTATCAGTTTCGCCTACAATTTTTCAAACAATTGTTAACTATTTTAATGTCCTATGTGGATGTGATAGGTGGATTAACTATTTATATGTAAAGGATAGGATACAACTAAGGAAACTAATTATCGATTGTCGACTATAAATATGGAGGTACTTTGCTAAGTAAAATCCATTCATAAATGGAACGAATATTTGCTAAGCTGAGTAGGAATATACTAGGAATATACTTAGCTTAGCGACGGCTATAAATATGTACGGCTCTACAAGATTGAAATATGTCGTTAATCACAAGATGAATTTCCAATACTAAAATTGCCACTACTGACTCGTCGCTTCTAGTTGAAGCTGTTTAATATGTAGAAAATAAATCACCAAGAAAACATTTCCCTCTTTAGTTGTATCTATTAGATGTTAATATTTTTAAGCTAATGTGCATTTATAAGTAATTAATAAAGATGCATTCCATAGTATTATTAGCTGACAGAGGAAAAACTTGACTAGAATCCACTTTAACTCTATTTATGCAATCCCCAGTGCGTTAAACGTAAGCTTTAATTTTAATCCAGATAAACATAATACCTGTGCTTAATATAATGTGTAATAATTCCTTTCTCCTGGTACCTATAACATCAGGTTGAAGCCGGACCTACAGGCTCTCACTTCGCTCTTCTTGCCGTTACCATGGTAGAGTTCTTTCACGCCTGGCGTGTGATCAAGTCACCAATTTTGATTCTCGGTAAGTACGCGCTCTTCGCCTTTCTGGCCTTGCTCTTCGGACTCCTGCCTTGGATCGATAACTACGCGCACATTGCTGGTTTCTTCTCGGGTCTCCTACTGTCCATTGTTCTCCTCCCCTTCATCAACTGGGGAGACATGGACATGTCAGAGACGACAGCGCGTTGGCATCGTACCGGCCTTGTAATTGGCTGTTCACTCATTTGGCTCCTACTCACGGTTGTCCTTACGGTTATTTTCTACCTTTTTCCCGTCACGGGGTGCTCCGTCTGCAAGTACTTCAACTGTGTTCCGCTTTCAGAGAAGTTCTGCGATAACCTTGATGTTAACGTCACCACAAGAACTGATTGTCTTGTCAGGTGAATGAACACGTTCAGTGTAAACACTATTTAACAAAAGCTAATACTTAATGAAAATATATAGAACTCTTATTCTCCTATAGTATAGTACCTAGTATACTTTTATTTTATTTATAGTATTCCACCATTTGAATTAACTATAAAAGTCAATAATAAAAGTAGAGATGTAATAATAAAAGAAACATTTTAGCATATTATTTGGCGATTCGCCACTTTCTTGGTTTGCCACCATATTTTTCTTCGTTTATTTCTTATGTTTGGTTAATTACTTTGGTTTTCAAAAACAATAATAATTTTTTTTTAAGGGGCATCCATATAGTGCGCACGCACCAAGAAAGGGGGTGAGTATAAGGCAAAATGCGTGCGGTTGTGTGCGGGGGGGGGGGAAAATGGAAAAAGCGTGCGCACTTGATGAAAAAAAAATTGATAAGTTACAATATTTTATGAAATTATTAAAATTAAATGTAGCACTTTTTTAATATTACAATAACATGTAATACATATCAGTTTTAACAAATTCTGATTTAAAAAATACATTTGTTTAAATATACTATTTTATTTATAATTACGTTTCGTTCATTAATAAGCCATCAAACCATTCTAGTACTACTTCATTCAATTATTAAAAAATAAAATAATGTTATATGCAACATGATTTTTCTATTTGTGATTTTATACATGTTTTTTAACTATTAGCATGAGGGGGTGTCCAAAAATGCCCCAAAAAGTGCGTGCGTACTATATGGATGCCCCCTTATGAAGTTTTTGATTTAATATCCTTGACCTTAATTGAGGATATTATACTATCATATTTTCCAAATTAAATTAATCATAAAATCAACAAATTAGTAAGCATCATATAAGATTATTGTAATTATTTATAAATTAAGTATTTAAAATATCTTAACGAATTTCTTAGACTATTACTTTTAATAAATGATTATACTTAATTAAGGCATTTTACTATATTTACTTTATAATATAACAAGGAAGATATCCATTTTTAAACTTTTCATGAATAGTCAGTCACTGATTTACAAGCAGAATATTATCTATAAAATTGTGGTAGGTTGGATTTTGGAAAATTCGAATCCTAATGTTTAATACAATTCACTCCAAAGTAGTACAAGTCTTTTAGCCTTTAAATAAAATAGCCTTACTAAAGTACTAAAAATTAAATTTTAATGTTGATGTCTCATTTTAAAACTTAAGATGATTGCATAAAGGATATTTTCATAAAATATTATTAAAAACTTTTTTAACATCTTAAAATTTCCTTGGTTTTCATTTTTCAACCACCATAATAGTTACTTAATGAATTGAAAAGCATATATTTTGAGAGTAGACATATTATAGATCATTGAGTTTATTACCATAAATCACTATATTAATGTTTAATACAATATAAAATTCATATAAAATGATTAATAAAAATCGATTCCCCAAATTTAGATTTTTCTGCAAATTGCTATCAAATTTTAATTCAATATACACTACTTATTACTAATGAATATTGAAAACTATTATATCCAAATCATTTAGTCTTTTATACATTAGAAATGTATTAATATCAAATATGGTTACTGTACTTTATTTTTTACCCTATGGTTGTCATCTCTATGGAATTTTGCTACAGTGTTTATGATAAAAAACATCTTATAATATTAATGAATTCAAATTTTATAATGCAAGTGGCCAAGCTTTGACTTTACCTGCAATTACTGTATAATAGATATGTATTTTGTTCTGACATTTATTGAATTAGTGTCAGTTAAACGGTCGGAACAGAAATAGAAATATAATTAAAAAATTGATAACACCCTGCACATTCAAGCCAAGTAAAATTGTATTAAAATTATAAATTAGTTTCGAGTAAATATTATATGATAGAACAATAAGATTGATAATCTTTTTATACTTATAATTATTGTTTCATTTTCAGAACTGATGAATTGAAAATTGGAAAACATATTGGCACTGATAAATTTGGAAATAAATACTATGAAAATCCAGATTATTTCATTGGTATGTTAATCCATTTTTATGTGTATAGTTAAATTATTACTTGTTTTTTTTGATTAAATATAATATTTATTCCAGATACGTATTTTATGGTTATAATAAATTAGCGTATTTATAATAGAGATAAAATTAAATTTTTAATTGTACGTAAACGACTCCTCGTTTCTTTTTATTTCGAAGTTTCATTTATTAAACCATAATTTTTTTAATGAAATTAAGTTGTGAAAGATAATCTTTTTAGGGTTTAGTCTTATTAGGTGCTGAAAACTATTTAAGTAATGCTAATGACATTTCTTTTGAGGCAATTATATTAAAAGGTAATGTTAAAAATACAAATTTTAATCTAAAAAGTTTGTAACTAATTCAAACCCGCCTATGTACCTCTTACTGATGTCCTTTATTATTGCAAAATAGATTTTTTCATCAAACTTGACAAAATACAAATAAAATAAAACAGAATGAAGTCAGGCAATTAATAATAAACAAGTTATTTAATCTTCCACAGAATGACTTTTTTTCAAAAAGACTGCATTTTGTTAAGATTGCAATAATATATGATATCTATGCTGTACTCATGAAACTCCATTTTCTGCTAACAGATGGATTTAATAATATTACACTATGAGTAATTGAGGAGCTCGTAAAATTTTATGACATGTTTGATGGATAATATCGGAATTTTAAAAATGTTTTCTTGTCTGTTTTTTTTTTAATAGTAGCTCATATAAGCTTCAATTTATTACAAAAATTCACTAAAGTTTGTCAATCGCCATTTTCGTAATGTTTTCTTGCATATGTTTAATAGTACCTCACATTAGTTTGCTTTTTGTTTATGGCAAACATTCTCCAAATTTTCTGAACAACACATGATTTATATGTAGTAATCGGAAATTGATAAATGTTCAGGAAAAAGTCGGAAACTTATAAATTTAACAATGTAAACTTTTTCAATATTTAATAACAATAAAAATATTTAGTTCCTAAGCATATTTTGTTTATGTTTTAAGTGACACGTAAATAGTGTGCATTGACGCGAAAACATAGTATACATACCACAAAAGTTAAAACTTAAACGAACTTAGATCCCCCATCGTGCATAAATATCTCATATACACCGCGTGACGCGTTTTCTGACAAATCATTTGCATATCTAAGTACAAATATCATTTTTCTTATATATTTTTTGCTCTTCTAAAAATTTTAACAAAGGACAAAATAAATTTTTGATGATCTGATTTGCTAAGAATGTACTTGAAAAGTAATTAACGGACAAACTATCCAGTATTTCATTTAATAAATAAAAAATGATTTGGTTGCAGTTATGTGATATTTGAATAATAATGACTTTGTTACTGTAAGCTTGTTAGAATACCACTTAATGTTCTTGATTCCATATTAGTCATATAGAAAGTCATCTCGAGAAATATATAAGTATCCGAATAAAGTGCTTAAGGCTTTTTAAATTATGTATACATTGATTGTATTTTTAAAAATAATTATAGTTTTGGTTATGAAACTACTGAAATACCAATTTAGCTTCTTATTTGGAAACAGTTTTTACACCTATGAACACTGTGATTAATAATTAATTACTATTATTATTAATTAATCCGCTAATCTAATAAAATAAAATCGTTAAATATTTATAGAGATTATCAATTGAAATTCAACATCTTTTAAATTCTCGTATATATTGTATAATAAATATTATCCACTCGAGGCATCGAAGAAGTAGTCAACTAGGTGTTAATTGTAATAACAATTACATGTTTCTTTAAAAGTTAACATTTTGAGTAACACATAGTAATTATGAGTTTGACTATTTTTTCGAAACCATTTGATTACGCTTTATTTACAGAACACTCAGTGTCAATTTGATCCTAGACTCTGGTCCTTCCATTATTAACGTGAAACAATATTATTAGAGATGTAAATATAACTTTATTGTCTCAGTAAATTATTTGTATTGTTAATTGTATATCCCTTCGATTTTCCTTTTAGGCAAATATTTAAAAATTTATAAAATTATGTTTTAACAAAGATCGCAAGTGTTGTAATGTTTTTGTTGAAATGTAATATTATTTTTTTGAATACATTATTTATTAAGCGAATTGCTATAATCTTATTTCAGGTAGAAGTCGTTGGGTTGATTATTCTCCTAAAGCGGGCTGGGATTATGACGGTTCACAAGTTCCTGGAGAATGGTATGTATTGTCACATATGTATTTTTAGACAATATACTTATTAATTTCGACTAATTCATTGTTTTACATGCCAATTTTAAGAATATCTACAGAAAAGGTGTCTAGGTTTTTAGATGTGTATTATAAAATAGAATTGTTGCTGGTTTTTTTAAAAGCATTCATAGAAAGAGTAAATAAATTCATCATAAATACAGATTCGATGTCCGAAATTATTCAAACTACCTTTCTGTGGTTGACGATAATATTGCAATTGGATGACTTTATGAAATGAGATTACGCTTTGTAAAAGGTCATATATATCTTAAAGTAACAATGAATTATCATTTATTTGGTAAAGTTTAAAAACATGTACAAGCCTTAGAAACTGGGAAAAATCATGGAAAATTGAATTGTGAATTCCTGATCGGGAATTTTGACTTAGTGCCATATTATTTACTGTCACCCCCACCCCCCTTTTTGCTTGTAATAAAAAATTATGCATAGAATATGTATAGTATATAGGGTAAATTGTCCTTGTTATATATTTATATAAATGAGAAAAAATGAAAAGCAAAATTATATGGTTAGCTTTGTCTCTCTCTCACGTGACAAAAAACAATCATTGTCTTTTTGGCGCATTGTATCGCGTAGCGGTGTTCTGCATTATACAGTTGGATCAATATCTACACTCGAACGCTGATTGGCTTACTCATTTACGTCTTGCATTATGCCTATACGTAGTTATAAAGTCATTTACATTTCAGTTAATTCGGTATTATTTATTTCATCCTGTCTGTGCAACTTGTGCCTATTATAAAATTATTCTTCAGTATCTGGATTTAATTTACATTTTGACGTTTTAATAGGTCAAATGATCGAACCAAAGCTAAATGCATGCTGTGTTGTAAGACATTTAATTTATCGAGCATGGGCCTTACTGCCATTAAAAGCCATGCAAAAGGATTAATGCATCAGAAACTCATAACCCGGGGGTGGGGGCAACCTCTAAAGGCAAAGTAGTTCAAAGGTAATTATTGTAATTCGGTACTTCTCTTTCTGTGGCTACATCCTCCGGCTCCACTACTACCAGCGACACCACAATTACACAGCCTCGCATGAACACTTTTATAACAAATATGGCTTATACCTGGTCTGGATGACCAGAAGGCTGCGAAGTGTGCATAGGACAGAGGGGTACAATGGAAAACCATGGAGGATGAAGTGGCAGTGTCGAGGACGAATTGGAGAAAATGAAGAAAAGTTGTCAAGGACTTGTTTAAGGAGGCTGATGGCTGAAACCTCCAAGCAACATCGAGTGCACTTCGACGAAAGGCCAAATAGAAAGAAGAAGGTTTTGTGAAATTGCAAACTGATTTGGACAGTTTGTTAAAAGACCTCAGTGCTATCTATAAGTTTGTTACACGTTTTGCAAATGTACTCTTATAAATTATATTTGTGATGTATAATAATTGTACCATTTATCATATTTTAAACTTTAAGCTATACAAATTAACATCATCATATGTAAAAATTCATGTAAATGCATATATACCATATATTTTAATTATTGATAATTGTAAAGGGTTACCAGCTCGATCACTTAATAGTGCCTCTGGTGTTCCCAGTATATATATGCTTTTATATACTAAATATATTATTATTATTATACCTTAAATTTCATATTCACATCTTAAAAATACCGGGAAAAGTGTGTACATATTTTGTGGGAACCTTGGTAAACGCATCTAAAACACCATCATGTTACGAAATAAGTTAGTAGATTTATATGGACAACAAAATTAAAATCACTGATAAAAGCAAGAAGTCAGGATTTTCCTCATCTTTGCCCATTAAACCGCAGATGTAAAATCACTGATCTATTAATTGTGTCTTATTCTTTGTTAGATATTTTTGACTTCTGAATCGAAGGTTCTTGTTGAATTTATAATCAATACTTATAGAAACTTTTTTACCAAATCAAATGTAAACAACATCAAAATGATTTGATTAAAAATGTAGTTGGTCAAGTCTACGATAAAGCAGCTCTTATGTGAGTATGCATATAAGAAGAAATCAAGCACAAATACGATGCAATTTGAAGATATATGTGTGTGTGCATTGTATAAGTTATACATTTATTTGGCGATATCTCACTTATGCGGTATATGGTTTCAATGCATGGTATGTTTGCTCAAGTTGAAGATCTGATTTATTTTTACAGCTTTCTACCAAGCGATTACACATTTACTTAAGCTTTACTGGTGTTACATGGAGATTTCAAAGATTTTGTCCGACAGTTTGGTCAGATCATGTAAACAGTACATCTACTGTTTCAAAACGTTTCAGTCAATAATTTAGAGTTTAGATAAAACAGCTCAAGAAGAATGTTAGTGTGTAAAATTTTCTATTTCATTTATCAATTATTTAATATCCAAGTGTGACATACGTAGCTTGAAATGTGGGGTTCACCCGTTCATGAGACAATATCTGCCCAACTCTTGGGATGCTGTCTCCAAATAAATCTATTCTAATATTCACAATATATGTAGTAAGTTTTGCTGTCTGTATCAACCATCGTTGCAGAATAGAATTTTAGCGGAATAAAGTTATTAAAAATCTGTCTTCGTATAGCATTATATTGGTTAGTTGTGTCATTTTTTCAAACCTTGTATGTTAGTTAGTTGAAATTGCCTATTATTTCGATATGTAATCCTTAAAAAAAGTTTTACTATTCCAAGACTACGCTTATCTTTTTACATATAGGCATATTTAACTCTGACTAGAGACAGGGTACAATGATAATTCTGTAACTATTTTTATACTTCTTTTTGCAAGGCATCGTTGGTTACACTACATGTCAGACGAGGTCCCCACTGTAGTGCCCCCCGAGCAACAAAAGTGGATGACTGATCACAAGGAAAACTTTAGTGGTACTTCAAAACAATACGTACCCTACTCTACAACAAAACCCAAAATTGAAGCTTGGAAGCCCGGCCAACCTTCACCCGCCAAGTGATTTTGTTTCCTTTAAACAGTGTACATGTGATGGACAACTGTTATCCGGGAAGCATCATTTACAGTTCTAGTTGTCAACAACTAATATATTTTTATTGTATTGTTGTGAACCGATCATTTTAGATTACTAAATAATACAATTTTGCATTCTTGTTATTATAGGTAGTAATTTTTGACATTGTTTCTTTTGTATAGCCAACTTAGATTGAAATACATACTTTTTGATTGTATAATTTTCTTTTAAATCTCAGCATACCTCTTCCATAAATATGACTATTTTTATTTCTATTATCGAATATAATAATATAATCACTAAGATATTTATTAAACTTGACTAGATTTGACATTTTTTTCTACTTAAGTGAAATGTACATTAAAAAATTTAAAACTATTTTAATATAGTGTATCTAGATGTCCATGACTTATATGAAACATACTTCTATATATAGATAAATTTGGATGTACAACTTTAAATTTAGAGTTTCTTTTGATGTAAACATATGCCAGCGGTATTCTACATGGTAATACTAAGGAAAGGCTAATTTTCCCTCAGGCTAAACCACATTGTCAATTGTTAGTTTTTAAAATTGTCGCGAGCGCAAATCTCTGCGAAGGTAAAAAGGTGACTTTTTAGGTAAACGCTAATTTTTTCCAGCAAATATATAAGCCATTCGTCGCCCCAACTAATAGTCAGCTTGGAGAATGTTATTGGAGCATCTTTATATAACAGTTATTTCATTTGAGTAACTGACGCCAGAAAATATATTTATACTTGTTTTTTAATCATATGTGTATGAGGATAGTGTAATTAATAAAACAAAATTTATATTTTTCGTTTCAAATTTGTAAAGTTAATTAGTATTTATATACATAGATGCATATATAATTTGATAATGAAATAAAGTTTTTAAGTTCCATTAAAAACATTTATTATTATATTCTGGGGCGGTATTCAGAGAGTAGCTGATTATTCAACAAATCCGTATTCAAAGTCCAGGAATGAAGACGCTGACTATAATTTGTATTCTAATCGTAAGTCACCTCAAAGGGTGTCTTACAAAGTTAGTCAGCGTTACCAGCCAATAAAAATGTTTGATGTTGTCAGTATAATATTGAAAGCCCATTTTATGTATTAACTATTATATGTGCTTATTTCTTTTACTGCAAAACATATAAATGGCCGCTTATATGAACGTTGTTGGTGCTAACATTAGATGCAAAAGAAAATATCAGCGGAGAATAGATGACATTTTTTAAGAAAACCTATTAGACAATAATTTTTATAAAAAATAACGATTTACAAGGAACAGAATACAGTACATGCTTGATATTTTGTCCTCACACATACCAGCAGTGGATACCTATACCATGCGTGGTCATCCCCTTCCCTTGATATCATGGTAACTACGATATTTTAAATTACGCAGCTCAACCATGCAGAATACGGTTGGAGATACAGTTGGAGTAAATCAGGCATCAGTAAGTCGTTCTGTCACTAAAGTATGTATCACGCTTTTTAATTGATGGACCATCTCATTAAATTTTACGACGATATTATTTTGTTATCTACTTTTTAGGATAATGATGCCTCAATGATGTTTTTAAATTCAACATAGCCATTTCAGATACTTGCCTCTTCAATTTCATTAAAGTTTCTTAATATCAGCCATATCGTACTTTAAATGAGACTTAAGAATTAACCATTAAAATTAATAGCAATAATTCCGCTGCCGCTATGATTTATGTACCAACATTCTTTGCAAGTGCACTTTTACCTAATGGGCTGCTATTATTTGCACTAGCGTAGATTTCCTTGCTCGCTGACTTAGTCAAGTCAGGTCTACGAATAAAGATTTTCATCGCTAACGTTGTTAAGTCACTGACTTAGTTTTCGAAATGAGTAAGTCAGGTCAGGTCTATGAATACCGCCCCTGGTGTCAGTTGCTCCAATAAAATAGCTTCTATTATTGTAAAGATGCTCCAATTACCATAGCGACGAAAGGCCTAATATGTGGAAATTTGCTGAAGAGGGATTTGCTTGTCACTTGTTGCCAACGCAGAGATTTGCTCTCATGGAAATTTTACAAACTGACAATTGACGATGCGTCGTTTTGCCTGAGGGAAAATTAGCCCTCGCGTAGTAGAAGTAACTATAGACTTCTATATAATATTATGCTTTCAATAGATATTATATAGAAGTCTATGTAGAGTAGAACCTTTAACAGATATCTCTCAAATGTCAATTGTGACCTTTATAAACGTTAGGTATATATTTCGCAAATTGATCGCCAGAAATCTGTAATTAAGATAAACACAGGCTGCAGTTCTCTTAAGTTTAGCAGACTCGACGGAACTTATAGGAAAACTCAGATTTTCATCTGGATTCCAGTCACAAATCAGTGTATCTATATATACAATATAATATATACATATATGGATAGGATATCTACTTAAATTGTAGTTCTTGAACGCTGTATTATCCAAGATATTAAACATAATTGAATGTAAATACTCGTATATAACATATTAAAACACTTGTATACCTATAATACCTACATACATATAGCAGCCGGACCGACAAAATGTTTTGTGATCACTGTTATCTTCAACACAGAATAAGCCGTATGAACAAATGTCTTACTATAAGGCAGTGTACTACTACTATAGTAGTAGTACCATAGAGATAAGAGAGTATAGAGATCACACGCTTATGATGACTCATCCTAATTTCATACACACTCAGGGAAATCCAGTTGACGGAACAGATAAAATCTAAAAA
>JAYRBW010064365.1:0-29389 GCA_036023295.1 Invenusta paracnida
CACACACCTGTAGCTGCCTTTTGTAATTATCTACTTGTTAGTTTATTTACAATAAAGATTATCTTATCTTATCTTATTATCATAGAGTATTAATTATACCTAGAGTTTCGACTCTTATTGATTCTGTATGCAGTTTTATACTACTCTTTGTCTACCCAAAAGCTGTTGCATAATAATGTTTCTAAAATTTACAGTAATTAAATCGTTTATGCAGTAAAACAGTTTTAGATATACACAGGCAATGAATTATATAATACAGACAACTTACGTATGTTAGAATTGTATGAACATGTATATTTGTTCTTAAAAGGAATTGAATAAAAATATTTAATACTACTTCTAGTCTACCCATTTACATCAAATTCATTAAAATAAAACGATTTTATATTGACAAAACTGGACAACGCGATGCATATGAACTCAATAAGAGTCAAAACTCTATGTGTAATTATTCTATATGATCATTGTTATCTTTTCTATTTACGTGTCAAATAACCCTTTCATTTAGTTAGGAATTATAATTTCAGCTTCCTCTTCCCTGTTCACTCCTTAAATACCAATATATATCAAACACAAATCGATCAAGAAAGTTTATATAATATCATATTTTATCGTTAATATATCCGTTGTTTGAGGTATCGATTAGCCATTATTAAATATTCAATGTATTTTAGTTTAATTCAGTTTAAACATATAAGTATTATGCGATATATCGTTACAAAATAAAATAAAATAAATGCATATATAGCTGCTTAGATGTTTAGCAATCGCTAGTTATCATTGTGTAATTTTGAATAAATGTAGCCTCAAATGGATATTTGAAAGATATAAAAAGGTTTATTTTAGCTTAATTATAAAAATAAACCTTTTTACTAAATCTTATAAACTTAAAAATACAAATATTTCTGAACACCCTAATTAACTAAATTGTACTAAAATCTAATATAAGTGAATGTTGGCATTTTAAATAACTTTTATCATTTTAGATATCTAAAACAAAAACTAACGACAAAATGTGTCGGATCAAGAGAGACACCACGAAGAATCAAAACGAAAGTGACTAACCCATCTGGAAGACCCCGGTCTCTTGATTCCTGGCAACAACGGGCTGTCCGACCCACTTCTCCTCCGACTCGGTGATAAAAGTGACGAGCTGATCGAAGTGTCCCTCGTCCACGGGATAGCACTCCTCCCGCGGGAGCTGGGTCTCTACTCCGTCGTAGAAGCGGAGTGCATAGCGCAGAGGACCGACTACACTGATCACAACACCCGGCGCATAGCTAGCTGCGTAGTTGGGATGCAAGCCCAGCACGGTTGCTCCCTCCTATAAGTGCGCGGGGAGGGGGAGAGGGGGTTAAGATTTCGCCAACTTACAGTCATATTGTAAAAGTTGCGATTTTACAAAACAAAATCGATTGAATGAGCTGCTCAAATATTAATTATTTAATACTATATATGTTTAATCGAATTAAATATTGCCTACATGAATTATCATTATTAATTTTTTGGTTTTAACAATTTAATTGTGAATTATTAACAGGCAATAATATGTGAGAATGAATTAAAACGACACACTTCACAGCCACCAGTAACAAATAAATCCTATTTACTACATTTTGCTTTTGCTTTTATACGTATAACTGAAATGCAGTGTCATAGATCTAAATTCAAAAGGAAAGAAATACGCAAATCGCACAAAATTGAAAAATAAACTTCATATTGATTATACTCGTGTAAAAAGTGTCATATAATATAAAGATTGCTATATTATGTATATAAATATATATATTTGGTGCGTCATTCCAAAAATTCAGAATCTATCTTTACCTCCAAAGTAACATCCTGATCACAATCCTCAGTGATGATGTCCTCACGCGGAGCCCGGATGATATTTCCACCTGCATCCTGGACAACATAGTCAACATCGTCTGTTATGGTTGTAATGACACCTGCAAAGTGACAAGAGATTGAGATTAGTACAACCACCTTTTAATGTACCCACATACACATTATGTAACATCTACGCGAACCAAAAGGTATATTAAAGGATAGGTAATATAAGTACTGTTTCAGTGTGAAACAAAATCGCAAAGATATTTTAGTATGCCAAGCATTCAGCACGACGCTTCTATACGATTCAAATACGTTAACAATGTAATATCTTTTAATACTTTAATTGAATCCATTAGCAAGAAATATATGCTAGCTATTATGATAAGTCCGTACTATACGAACAATAATAACGTAACCAACACTAATAAACACTTGTTTTGATGAAATTGCCTAAAACAAAATTTATAAATATCAATTTAGCTAAATCTACTAATAAATATAAGAGCCATTTGATTTTTGAATGAAATAACAATGCTCAATTTCCCAAATTGAATGTTCATTTGAACGTGTAAGTTGAGTATTATAGTGAGAGAAATCTACCTCTATAGTACCAGCCATCGTCCATCCAGCGAACAAGGACTTCTTCACCAACCAATTTCTCTTCTGCTATCGGTCCCAACTTTTTGTTAGGCTTTCGTTTATCTGAAAACAAAATAAAATAATTTTCTTTACAGCGCATATTCAGTAAAATTTATTAAACTTACATGTAATACGCTATAAATAAGCTTAAAAGTTATATTAGGCATTTAAGTTAAAATGAGTATTTTTTGCAATAGTGAAAAATGTGTAAAAATAAAACAAATATGCTCGTACTGATGCATTTGAATGATTTTCTTTGTTTTGAAAATATGTGTTATACATGTGCATGTTACAAATGTTATATGTGCATATTTATCATTTATTTATTTAATAATTTCGCTGATTACTATTAATGGCATAATATAATTCTTATTCATAATTTATTTATATTATCTTTATATAGTTCTTTTAATATATATATAATAACAATAGCTTGTAACATAAATAATGCTTTAAAGTCTGTGAATAATAATGTTCTAAGTGCAATTAACATTATTCATAAAAAGTTTCAAACGTAAACAGCACATTATAAGTACATTATGTAGCAAAATATCTAAATAGAATATACAAATCGCAAGTTTGCAAGTTCAAGCTGACTCAATCAGATTTCAATTAAAGCGATATAACATACCATCTTCGGAATTTTCAGGGGAGGTCGAGCGGCTTCTTTTGCTGCTTCTGTCCTTATGGGATTCCGCTGACTGCCTACTGCTGCCTCCGTCAGCTGTCTTAAGTTTACTTGAACGCCGGTCACTTGTACGATTTGGGCTTTCGTCATGTTCTCGCTATGAAGAGCATGAAACAGTGGAGAAGATGGTATAAAACTGATCATTATGTTATACCAAATGTTGATTTATAAAACTTGTGTCAGCGAAAATGAAATATCATTGTTTATATTATAATGTATGTATAGGGTGATATATTTTGGATAATTTAGATTAGTTTAGAACATAAACACAAAACAAACTATTATAACAAACTATAAGGAATATTAAAATCTAGTTGCATTATAGCTAGTAATATCTAGTTAGGTGTCATTTTAAAAGTTTAGTAGTGACAATAAGATTGTGACTCCAATAAAGACGTTCTAAAACTCAGTCATATACTGGATTATAATTCGCATTCAAAGTTGACTTCTATGTATAAGTATATAATATTAATACTAAAAATAATTAACATCAAAAATTGAGTATAGAACGAATTAAACGAATTATCTATATTATTATGCATGATTGATAAAAAAAGGTTGGTGAACTAAGAATAGGCATAGAAAACAATAATTCCAATGTGCATTTAATTCTTTTGTAGTCTCATTATTAAATGATTATATGGCAGGTAACTAAACATACGCTTTAAGATAGGCAATGCAGAATAATATGCACACGATACATTTAATTAAATAACTTTGAAGGTGTCCCTTACTCTATGTAAATATTCTTATTAGTGTTTTTATACTAATATGAATCTCTTATACTTATAAACCACACTCGCATAAAGTAACCGTACACAGAATACACCATATTTATGATATGCATAGCTTCTAATTAAGTATCCAGTGTAATAAGGATATTAGTCGAATAAAACAGAGTGTATTGGAATGCTTTAAAGTTTGTACAGCGACGCCGGTTTTGACTAAGATGGACATACTAATGTGGAATTATCGGTGTTATCGGTGTTATGTATATGTAAATTAAAAGGGACAGTATATAAAATGTTTGCGCCAAAATCTTCGGATGTGTAAAGAAAGTGAACTTTAAACCTCATTTATGTTATAATTAAGACTCGAACAGTTTTGCATGATATAAATTGAGGTTACAATATAGTGAAATGCATAATAATAATAATAATATCTAAGTAGATAGAAATTTAAACAATTATATAGTTATAAAAAGTTTAAAATTGTCTATTTATTACAAATTAATAAAATGTAAATTATATAAAATAAACATATAATATTTTGGATTTTAAGCAACATCTTCTGATGAGTACAAACATTATATAATAAGCTGTCTCATTCTTTTTATAAATACTTTTAAGTTTCAGCTTATGAATCTTTAAGGTATATAGAAATTAATTTCCCATTTTGTCTTTTACAAATAATGAAATAAACATTTTATTCAAAAGTAATAACATAGATTTTGCGCCATCATATTTTTCTCTATGTGTATTACAAATATAGCATTGCATCAAATTTTGACGACTTCACAAGGAAAATTAATACAAAATATTTTCTTAAGAATATAGAATGTCAATTATTTCATTTCATAAAATGGAGCTGAAGAACTTTTAACAACTCTATTCATCCGGTACAAAATTTGCCTATGACGTGGAAATTGAATTAAATGAACTAATGTACATATGCCCAGTACACACTATGGATGTCCAGGATAAGACAAACTTACAGAAGGACTTCTTTCTCTTTGTTTGCTGTCCTTCCGAGAAGCAGGTGGAATAGATGACTGTTGACTGTGTGATCGAGCATCCTGTGACCTGGGTTCTGTATACTCATCCGGCTGAAGCAGAGATGAAGAGAGAGAGAGAGAGAAAAATCAAGACGATGGTTCTGTGGGATTTTTAACGAAATTGTGTTTGCAAACTAGGGAAGGTCACTCTATTTGCGAAAATATTAAATAAAACACCTATCGATTTATATCCATCGATATATTACTTTCTTTAACTTATCGAAGAAAGTTTTAGGATGGAATGCGAAAACCATCCTAAATCGAGGAGTTCCTCCCAATCGCTGAGAAGCTTCTCAAAATGATTTTAAAATTAATAAAAACAGAACAAATCCATACTTGAAACTAAAATGAAAGAGATCTTAAAAAAATCTTTTAATTCAGTTAGTTTATTTTAAATAATGTTTTCTTAATTTCGTTTGATATTTTATATAAATATTTTCAAGTTGATGGAGCTCCTCCACGAGTTAAGATGGTTTTCGCATTCCACTCTTAGTGCCAACAATCAGATACGCACAAGTTGCAGGCCATTTCAGTTGGTCAATGCGACAATCTGTTTCCATCTGGAATCCGGAAGCAGTTCGAGCGGATCGAAAAATATGTCGGTTGGTGGACTGAATTAAACTTGAAAATTGTAAAAATTACATTCACAAGTTCAAGGTCACTTAATCATTATATCTGGTGTTTTAGATTTTGTTTAATTGCAATTTTATCATAGAGTACATATAGTAATATGTAATAATAATACAGAGTTCCGCCTCTTGGTGATTCTGCATGCAGTTTAATACTACTACATGATTATAGTATTACGTTACTCGAAAGCTCTTGTAAAATAAGGGTTTTTAAATTCACAGCAGGGAAACCTTTCATATAGTATAAGTAGAACATTTTAAGATATAAATGTAATAAATTATATTTCACAGAGAATTTTCGTATGTCAAAATAGTTTAAATATAATGATTTTCCATTGAAGTTAATTGAACAAGAATATTTAATATTAATTTTGTCTACCCATTTACATAAATTCTATAAAAATAAAACGATTTTTTTTTATTTTAGAAATTTTAGAAATTTTACAGTGTGATGCATTGGAAGTCAATAAGAGTCAAAACTCTATCTTTAATTATTCTATGTTTTTTTTGTATAATTCTCGTCAAAACAATTAATACATTTGACCTAAAAAATACAAATTTTTAATTCGTCTAATAGAATTGGACCATTAAACTTTCATTTAAGATTATTATAGTTTAAGATGAGATATCTATTAATACAATTAGAGAAATCTTCTTTATATTTTTTCCGTGAATCTATTGAATTGGGCTCGTTAACTAAGTAAGGGTTAAGGTATAAGCTTAATAGAAATGGAGGGTTTGTTAACATAATGTGATATCATATTTATATCCTCTGAGAACTCACGGATCTGGTCCTGGCTTTGTTTCGCTGACCGTCACTCCGCTTCCTGTGTCTCTCCTCGGATGATTGCGGACTTGTGGCAGTACGGGATCCGCGTCTGTCGGGGGAGCTTGTGCTGCGCTGTATCGATTGAAAGAGGATCAATAATTTCCAATGAAATAGTATGTATAGCTCGTGTGAACTCGTACAATAGCTTCATATAATCACGATCAGCGATAATGAGAATATTTCTTTTATCAGAAGAATTTAGACTACTGAAAACCATCGAAATTTTATACCACTTAGTTTTCAAAAGTACAAGACAAGAAGAAAAATGTAAAAGAGAAAACACTTAGTATGTGTTAAAAGAAACATTGAAATATATATTTAGCGATAGAATCCTCACCAATATTGTTTTTTTATTGTAATATTTCAAAAATTATTTAGAAATTGAATTAACCTTTGAAGGAATCTTCTTGTTTTGAATATAATGCAAGAAACTATCTTTTTTAGGTGTTTATCTTTTGTAGTTAATACTTTATTTCTTCAAATGTATAATAAAAATTGTGTAAACATTTATTTTAATTTATTTTGCGGTAATAAATGTTTTTTGTATGAATGGTGAATAATTTTCAAATTGAATAATTATGTAAATAAATTAATCGAATTATATTGTAGTTATAAAATATGTACGTACTATTCAAATAATAATATGTAGCTTAAATATTAATAACACTGCGAAATATTGAAATATTGAATATATGAATGCTAAATAAATATATTCTATGATTATTCATATTTATATATATGTATACATACATACTGCTAGTAATATATATGAAAGAATAGTATTAATAGTAATAATTATAATTAGTAGGTACTATCGTACATATCTGTAATTGTACTATAATATACTACAACCTTGAAATGTGAATTATTTGTTAATTTCATAGGGAAATGTACAATATTGCACTAGTAGAAATATTTTGAATTATTCTATTTTATTTTTGCATACTACTAGTATAATATATAGATTACAAGTTTGAAATAAAATAAATTTATAAATTTTACAAGTATATTTATAAATATTACAACAAACTAAATTTTTTCGACACTATGGATGTGAAATAGATATTTTTAAAGTAACTACATATTAAACTTACATGATGATTATTAACTACTTTTGTGTTTTTAGATATCAATCAATTTACCTTTGATTTATTCCGCTTGGAAGCTCGATCGTCATCCTTGCTGAGGACAGTCGAAGATGCAGCAGACGAACTGGACATGGGTCGAGGTTTCCTCTTCTCCTCCTCTTTTTGTTTCTTCTCTTTCTTCTTCTCTCTCCGATGTTCTGCATCAGCCTCCTTGGTCTGGATCATCTTGGCGTGCTCTTTCTTGAGGTCCTCCTGCTGCAAGTTCATTGAAACAGGAAAGTATTTGTTCTACTTTATTTATGTCTAAGTATCATTTAAGAAAGTCATGTGCTAAATTCGATACGTATTATTTATCATAATAATTATTCAAACTTCTATATATGTATATATTTGTAATTACAGTTCAATATTTATTTATGATGAGAGAAGTTGAAAAAATATTCTTGTTTACGTAAAAAAAAAGTTTAAATACTTTTATATTTAATTCGGTTTGTAATTTCTTGTACATATTTAAATCATATGAAACATTATTTTCATAATTTCTATAAAAATACAGAAGTACTTTTATTAAATCTATTTATCCTGGATTATGTACATATAGAATTATTATTATCGATCTAGTTAAAAGAAATAAGTATTTTACTGTATAATCTTAGATTAAAAAAACTATTTAAAATACTATGAATATTAATATAATATAATATATTATATGTAATATTTAATTATTATGTTATTGTAGCAAAACATGATTTGAATTTCTATGCAAAATTATGTAATATTTCTATTTTAATATAATGAATTTTCTTTTACTACACAAAAAGTATTTATAAATAAGAATACAAATGTTAAATTAAAACAAAATGCATATATATTGTAGGTATTGTGAACATATGCAGCAATCACTTTCAAACACAATTTTAAAAAATTAACAGGATTAATATAATAAACATAACATAAACTTTTACAATTATAATATGTGAATAAACAATAAACAATTAACACAAAAACATCGAATAAACATTTAGCCATACTTATTCCATCAAATATTAGTAATGTTTTAGATAATTAATGCTAAATCTCTAAAGATATTTCATTTTATAATTGCAATTAATATCTTAGCTTTGAACATACAATTCAATCACACTATAGGCATATTACGAAAATTAAAAAATAAATCCTTCCATATTAAATGTTACTTTACTATACTTTTATTAAATTTTGCTACCCCTCGTAGTTTTACAAGTAATTCGAGTTAAAATTAATATTTAACGGAAATTATGAAAGTAAAATTCACTGATGTTTATATGCACAACGCATAAAATTCAATAAATCTGATTTTAAATAAGTCCTGTTATAAAAATAGCCATGTATAGTGTCATAAGAAGAAATTTATTTTTAATTATCTACATTTACACTATATATGAGTTATACAAACACTATACTAAGTTATACTCATACCTCCTAAATACTGTTTACAAAAATATACTAGCTAGGTAAAATAGTGTTAAATTGAAACTAACTCGGAAATTGAGAAAGACTATTCCTGAATATAAAAGCATAGGTATATATGTATAACCACTGTATGTATGTATATTACCTATATTACTGCGTACTTAAACGTTTATTATTTAAGAAACAAATTGTCTCCCAGTCATGTCTGAAATTATTTTAAAAAGGGACATTTTGAAAAAATTAACGAAATACAGTTCTTATTATTCTAATAAGCAATACAGATATCGTAAAACCGAATAAATCACATCAGTCGTATATCGGAAAAGTAGTAAAACAGACCTTTTAATATTAATACTGTTGCAAGATAATTAATACAATACGTGCAACATTGGTTGCTGATTTTATTCGAATATAAATTCATATGTATAATTAATTTTTGACGTAGCTTTATGCTATAATGTTGTATAATTCCAAATCTTTGTGAAAACTTATACATTTATTTAAATATAAAAATATAGGAGGTGTTAATTTAACAATTTGGATATTAAAGTTCTTTTTTTTCGAAGGGAGACATTTTGTTACTTTACATAAAATATAGTTGTTTCAAAATAATTGTACAATATCCCATTATTTAAGTGTATGTATTATTTTATAATACCACAATAAAAAAAGTTTAAAATAAAAAGTATAAGTCTGTAGTGTCAGTAATCTTAAAAAGTATATAGCAGCATTATGCATATTATGACAAAAGCATTATTATCTTGAGTATATCAAGAAACGAATTAATTCTTCCGAAGTGTGAATGTGTTCTACAATATAAAACAAATGCCAGAATAATTCATTACACACAGATGCTATACACGATCTAATCGTATTGAATTACATTTCAAAATATACTGGAATGGAGAACAAATAACATTTTAATATATTTTGTTGGAAGTAAATATTTCTTGATCAAGGTGAAATGTGAGTAAACATGCCATCCACTTATTCGAGATGTAAGTCAAATGATATTAACCACACATATAATAAATTATACAGCATGAAATAAATCAATATTTATAAATATTATGTGCTATCAGTGAAAAAAAAAGTATTAACACCTGACTTTTCGAGTAGAAATTGGAACTTCCATAAAATTATAAAGAATATGACGATTGGAAATGTTAAACGCTATCCTAGATTTTAATACATTTTAAAAGACCAAAAAGACATCCAAGTTTACAAAAAGAAAGAGTATGTATTTCATTTCTTCAAAAGTAAGTTTGAAGAAACGAATTCAATTGATATTGAATAACAGTTTGGTAGTTTATTTTAAATTATCAATGTTTCTTGTCGATTTTAGGTGTTAATAAGTAATCATGAGGTAATTTTTTGACTGTTTCTAAATTAAAGTATAATTAGCATGCAATAAATACCTTGTTTGATAATTCAATAAGGTTATCAGAAGAAAATCTAACTTTCTTAAAATTTATAAGGATGCATAAAATAAAAATAATTTTATTTCAAAATGCATTCTGTTATAAATTAAACATATATTAAAATGGGTGTAAGTTAAAATATAAACATCAATAATGTTCAACTTCAAAAATATGTAAAACAATATAGCATATCATATGCATAGTAACAAATTACGGAAATTTTGGATTACGAGTAAAAATATTAACTAAAGACCAATTAAAAAAGTGCTCCAGTAATGTTAATCCTATTATTTTTAAATAGCTAATGAGCGATAAACAAAATCAGGTCGCTTGATATCTGAAAGTTCCCATATCAGAAATATATCCTATTTACAATAATTTCTGCAAGCCAGATGGATAGATATTTTGGACAATCTAATTTAAAGCACATTATCTAAATCTGTTTGTAAATATGCGCATTTACTTTGAATTTTGAAACATTATATAAAAATAGATTGACTAATTAATCAATAAATCCAGTTATCTCAAGAAATACGCTATATAGGAAACAATGCTTGTATAAAAAACATGTTTTACCAATATATAACAAGTTTCATGAATTTAGTTCACCTTAAAATTGATAGAAAGTAAGAAGAACGAGCAAAAGTCTACAATGAAAACCCACCAGTTTCCGGATCTGCTGCTCATGTCGGTCCAACTTGCTCGACAGCGGGTCCAATCTTCGCTCTGCCGCTGCCTCCCTTGCCTCGCGTAGATGGGCCAGTTTCTTGGCCACCTTCTTCTGCAGGCGCTGGACTGTGTCAGTCTGATCACGCAGTCGCTCCTCCATGTCGTCCATCTTGCGGGTCTGTGTCTGCATCAGGCCAACCAGGCGCGGGTCACTTCCCCCGCCTCCAGCTCCTGTCCCTCCTGCCCGCCTGTTGTTCACACTGAACTGGGCGGTGGGGGGAGGACCCGACTCGTCGGCAGTACTGCCACCCTTCTTTGTCTTCTTCTTTGAGGAAAGGAAGTCGCTATCGTCGCTTTCAGAGTCGCTTGAATTGAGACCTCCGCTAAATAGGCAGAGATATGGGGTCGATAAATAGTAAGTATGCATGTAGGTGTATTTATTGGTGTGCTTTACGTATCCGGCATCACATATAAAGAAGGAAGTGAAAAATAATTTATTTCTCGGATTCAGTTTTATTGATAAAAACCGAGCTGACGTTTCGCTATGTAATAGCTTCTTCAGTGCTCACACAATAAATTAGTTACAGTTTACTGGTCATCATATAATAAGGTTTAATAAGTGGGATAAAAATATAGCACACTTTTATACCTTATATATTATAAAGACCAGTAAACTGTAGCTAATTTATTGTGTGAGCACTGAAGAAGCCATTGCATTGCAAATAAACGTCTGCTCGGTTTTATCAATAAAGCTGTATCCAAGAAATAAATTATTGTTTTCTTCTTTCTTTATAGTTTGGTATATACATATGCATGCACGCGGTACATAAATAATTGCCTTGTGTACATAGGATGTCCCATAAGTCACACGCTATAGGAACATTTAGAAAGGACTTTAGTATCAATAATATTAAGGTTTAAATCGATCTATAACAGTTTACATATTACGTGAAAGATAATTAACGATTAACTGCATTATTGTTGATCGTCCCTGCATCTAAATATTTCCCCTATATAGTGCAGGACTAATTAATGGACTGTGATGCTTTACTTTGGCTAGAAGGAAGATTTCAACTAAGATAATATGAATTTTCAAAAAATGTCTGAACATTTTTTTAGTACAGCACAAAAATGTTAGACAAAAATACTTGTTATAGATATAAAAGTTTGAATAGAAATAAAATTTACTACGAAAATTTAATTTATAAAAATGCCATTTTTATAAAAATTGATTATCCTAATTATGATCAAATTATTTGTTTATGAATTTTTTTTCTCTGCTATTTCAATTTATTATTTCTCACAATAAATTTTGTTAAATAACGTTCAAACGATTTCTAACTATAAATAAAAACAAAGAGAATAAGTACAAGTACATATTTATGTAAAAGTCTTGGTAGTGAAAAATTTAATTTAAAAAATAAGACATTTTGAGAAAAATAATGTCAAATACACTTTAAAGCTTTTGAACATAAGTAACAAACCGATTGTTGAAAAACAAATGTTATTGAATAACAAATTTACATCTTTTCTAAGTTTTTTTTTAAATCGTTGAATAATGGTGATTCTATACTGAATATTTATTTGTTTCCTAAAAAATCGTTGTTATTTTAAATGGGTAAAATAGCCAGGAAACTCTCTTCAGTTATGATTAATATTTTAAAATTCACTCAATACAAGTATATAATGACACAAAATATAATTAAAATATAATCTTTCAAAAAAGTATAGCAACCCTAAATAAAACATCTCTACTTCAAGTATTCTATTAATACGAAAGGTCTCATGAGTACTTCTAAGAGTGCACACACCCAAGCATACCTACCCGTTTCCGATTTTAGTGACGATACTGTGAACTGTGAATGTGTAGCGCGACTCCCCGATTTTGACGAGGTCGCCACGCGCCATCAAATGCTAAAAAACCACAAAACAATATTTTAG
This sequence comes from Invenusta paracnida, assembly GCA_036023295.1. Taxonomy (NCBI): domain Eukaryota; kingdom Metazoa; phylum Platyhelminthes; order Proseriata; family Coelogynoporidae; genus Invenusta; species Invenusta paracnida. The sequence continues at coordinate 12,964 of JAYRBW010064365.1, forward strand.
ATACATTTATTTAAAGTGTAGGTATGTATAATAATAAATATGGGTGATAGGCTGGATTTTGAAAAAAGCTTCGATTTTTCTTTTCTTTTCATTATACTGCATATTTTATTATATATTCTTTCCTTTGCATAATAATCAAATGTATTATAATTGCAGTATGAATAAAGTAAACTATTATTAATGTATGTATTAAAGACACATTATACACTATAAAAGATAGAAAATACTTAAATCTTATATTTAAGACTAATATTTTTAAATTAAAAATACCGCCCGCCAGAAAGTATCTTCCCATCATTTCATTACTTACTTATATCCAAAATATGTTTTTCTGTAAATTTAAATAATAAACAGAGGCGTACAATTTAGTCTAGTGACTACTTATAAAAGAATTTCTAATTAAGTATCTATTAAGTATCTTAATAACAATACTATTATCACATGTTAACGTATTATCATATTAGCAACTTATGAACATATTACCTTATTAACGTATTAACTATACTATTATTACTATTATTAATTCTATTCTACACTTATTTTGTAACTATACTCGTACCTTGCTTCCCATTATGATACTTCACGCTTTTTGTTTATAAATATACAATTATTATTATTATTATTATTAATCTTCAATTACTTGTAGCATTATATTCATTGTCATACTTATTGCGGTTCGTTTACGTGACCAGCTTTTAAACATGTTAATGGTTTAAAGTTAAACACATTTAGTTAATTTATCTTTTAATAATAATATTCTCCGAAATACTTATTCTGAAGTATAATGATATTTGTGACCTGCTGATGCATCCCCTTCTACAAAATGCAATGAAAATTTGCTAAAGATTATTAAAAAATGTTTAAATCATATTTCTACGAAACACAATTTATATGTGATAAATATTAAATTACATATATTTAAAGTAGAATTTAACGTTTCGTATTTTTATCAGTTAGCGGAGAACAATTTTTTTAAATATTTCATAATATCGACAAAGTTCTCGAATTGCAGAAAAAATCAATTTTTATCGTATATACATATGTATATGTAGTACTAGAACAGGTCATTTCATTAAGAGAAAACAAATTTTGGTCTTCGGAAGCAGTTCAGAAATCAGTTATTCCATACTACTAATATCCAACTGTCACCCACCTGGGTTCCATTGAAGAGGCGCACCCCGAAGACACGAGCTTCACCGGGAGGTTGTCTGGGTAGGTCGGAGATCTTGCCGGGAACATAGCCGACACGGCGGTTGTCTTGATTGGAAACCCTTGCCAAGAGACAATCACCGATCTGCAGAAAATCGATTGATTTTGACTATTTGTATTCTATTTGCTTGTCACTTGTGATATTATACAATGCATATATGGCTTACTTTCATAATTCAAAATTACTTCACGTCTTTTAGTTATTTTAAAGACATAAAATTATGTTAATCTTCTTTAACGCATTATGAGATAGCCTTCTGTATATAAAGATGAATATTAATAAGATTAAATTAAATTGTATTTTTATCTTTTAGAAAGGAGCTCTAAAATTTCAGCTTTCTATGAATTATTACTCAGATGTGTCTAGATTAACTAATAGAACTTTCATGTGTATACCTCATAGAAACATAGGCAAAAATAGAATTTGTATGTAAAACTTCGTTAAATATGGTAATTGATAATTCAGATTTAAAATTGTTATATAATTTTAGATTAGTACGAGAGAATAAATAATGTTTTAAAAACTGCAATGATTAACAAATAAATTATAAGAGACGAATTTCTTTAAACATACAAACAACACGCTAAATGCATGTGTATGTTTTGAAACTTACCATGAGATTAGGTCGCGCAATCGCTCCACTGATTGGAATACAAAAACGTGTTGCCATAGCAACGGACTTCTTCTTATCGAAGAACTGAACCTCCGCTGTCCGGAAATTAGGACACTTGACAACGTAGCCTGTTTGTGAGATGGGTGTGATTTAATTACGATATAGATTTATTTTTCGATAGTATGATTTGGGGTGGAGAATAACGTTATACCTACTGGATGATAATAATAATAATATTATCATCTTTTACATAACATTGATATACTTAAATAGAAAAAAACAGAAGAATCTAAATTACAGAAAATAAAGAAATTAATAAGAATTGTCACATAAAAAATCAAGTCTTAAATCTAGGATTTGTTATAACTATAGAGATGTGGCGTACCCCGATAATAATAACAGGGTAGATTGCGTACACGCTTTGCCGGGATATAATATTATATAATAATGTCTTATAAATATATTATTTACGATATTATTAACTGTTAAATATACGAGTTATATTACAGAATACCATTTTGATAAATTTTAATATAAAAATACATTAGTGTGTTAACTCTAAACTTGATTAAATTATCTATCTAAAATCTCTTCCTACCATGTATATACATAATATAGTAATTGAAACAATTATACCTACATGTGGACCATACATTCTCTTACTGATCGATGCCAAATAATCAAGTACAAATATAACGAAACAATAATAAGTCAGCAATACATTACTTTCAAGTAATACAAACATTATAAAGTCCACATTAAGTATGCTAATAGAAATCGCTCCGGTTTTCTAAATGTTAACTTTGTTTTATACGAGATCTAAGTAGATTTTAATGCTGCGATTACAAATAAACTTGTCTCATTGGGTGTGTATGACCGACTCATACTAAGACCCGGGGCACCTTATCATCACTCACCCGGGTAATAGAATCCATCCTTATCATCTCTGGCGATGACCCTCTGTCCCCTCAGAGTATCCAGTGTCACCTTGTTTGTCTTGGCTGCGGTACCGGATGGCGGAACATCGCTCCCTTGCAGCACCTCCCCGAAGCCCTGAAAGAGATATTGATATGCCAATTTAGAAAACGTGGGAAAAATTATAACGTTCAATTAAGAATATCAACCGAGAAACCTGAGCCCTCGTGCGTGGTTAGAGAAACGTAAAAAAAAGATAGATATTTTTATAATGCTGTATTTAGAAGTATTTATGAACGAGGTGGCATAATGGGTTGATTAGCCATGATGAAAGAAACGAGTTTGAGTCTGGATTCGGTCTAAGATAAATTAACTAGAGAAAATGCAGGAGGCATTATTTTCTAATACTATATTTGGTCTATATTTCTAGAATGAATGAAAATCAGGTTTTCAGTAAGTTATAGTGAAATATTATATATGATAATAAAATACACATATACATATTATTATCACATTGCTGCTCTAATCTTATTTAAATTTTGTATCTTTCGTTATATTTAAAAGATTTTATAAAACAGGGATAAAAACTTTACGAGTGATTTATAGCTTATAAATATTTTTGAATGTTTCATAGATTAATGAAGTTCTTTTTTTATATATGGATAAGTACAGGTTGGCTTTGGTTACTACATACTTATGAAAAAAGAAGATAAATTCGGTGATTTTAATTCTCAAAGATATTATATTTGCATATTATACCGTAAATAGCAACTGAACTAAATGACCCGAACTCTAAGAGTTAAGTGATACCAAATTACACGATAATCACAGTAAGTTAATTACAGATAAATTATATTTATTTAAACCGCTTTGTTTAACTGTATAGTAAATTTAGTGCAACTCTCTATTTAATTTCGTACCTTTCAAGTTTCAGTATAATATGTAGTCTCTCATTTGACTTTAATATAAAGGTTGTTTTAAATATAACAATCCTTTACACAATCAAACAGTAATAAAAAGGATGTTTTAAGTAATCATCTTTTATAACCAAACAGTTTATGAAGTAAATCAAAGAAACTATTTTACTAATTACAAAATGTAGATATAAACTTCATTTCATCTTAATTAAATTAGAACAATTTTGACATTTCAAATGTTGATGCCTTAACTAGCTTTGAAATTTTAGAAGGAAAATTAAAAGAAGCAATATCTACAAATTTAAGATACATTTAAGAAATAAATTCGACTTCATTTAAGTCAAAAACATTTTTAATTGGAAAATAGGTTTAAGCTTTTGAATATAGGTGTATAAGCCTCGTGAACATTAGTTAAGTTTTAATACATGATTCAAATTGGGCACATCTAAAAATTCCGGAAATCTAAATTTCGTTTATCGGAAAAAGATTCAAACAAACTATGTATGTATAATATAATTTTTATCAGTATTTATTAAAATGTATTTAATAAAACATCTAACATGAGCCTGAAATGCAGTAAACTGTCTAATATAATCTTCTGTATTTAGTTATTGTTTACTGGCATATATTATTTATTTACACTTAAAAACATAAATTATCTAGCCAAACATTAAATCCATGACTGCAAACAAATTAAAAAAAAGTGCTTTAATAAAAAATTACCTGTAATTCAATACTTACTGCTTTTATATGCAAAATGTATATACATATACATATATTATGTATAGAAGATATAATTGTATATGAAATATATAAGTATGTTTATATTATAGCTTTGTGCCAACCTCATAAGTTATTTTCCCAGAAGGCTTAGCAGGGTTCGCTTGCCGCAGTTTGGATAGGTCCTCTGCTTGTCGCAGGTATTTTTTCGCCTAAAATACAAAATTATAACATATTGATAAAATATACATACCTATGTACATAAGCAGGATTGTACTTAAAAAACGGATTGATATTAGGAAAATTGGATATTGGCTCAAATGGATACATTATTTTTTGGAGAATCACAAAGTCATCATCTATCATATAGTGAAATATATAAAATGAAATTATGTGTATTAACAAAAGATATGCATATGGAATATCAAAAAGAAATAACGAAAGGATATATGTATAATTAGTATTAATACAAAAATGGCATGTATCCTACAATAAATATATATGTAAATACTAATGCAAATTCTGTTATGAATAAAATGCAAGATTCATTATAGCTATAAAGTGTAATACATTTATATATAAGATAAATAATATTCATTAAAAATATAAATATAACAAATTATACAGATATGAAAAGTTCTAGTAGCGAAAATCCAAGAAAAAATCTTCTATCGAGTATTTTGATATTAGCTCATTGATTTGCTAACGATTCGAATAATGAGATTCAAAATAAAAAATTAGCTGAATTTGAAAGAATTAATTTAATACAACAATTTGTGAGAGATTAGATAAAAGGGTACTACCATATTTATCTGTTGGCATTTAAGTAATTATCCGTGTTAGAAAAGACCGAATTGCCAAAATAGGGAAGAAATGAGAGCCTGCTATTTGGTGACTGATTAAAATTCCTATAATGTTAAATAACCATTATGAAACAAATCAAACAGCTAATTTATATAGAAATTATCCATTATTGCAAATACATAATTTTCATAATAGTTCGTAATCGATCGCTTTTACTGATTTTCTTAATTGGGGATTATTTTAATGTAATTCATAGAAAATTATTCTTGTATGTTGGGTGAAAACCCCGTACAACAATAATAATTGATGATAAAAAATGATATTTATTGCAGCAATAGACAGGAATCGTAAGAATGAATGTTTGCTTCTAGTCAACACACCGTATCAATTTCCTTCTTGAGAAGCTCCATATCCAACTCCTCCACCGGCCACTTGGCCTTATCAAGAGCCTCAACAATGAGCTCTACGTGATCCTCGTACACCAACTCAGCGTTGGCATCGTCCAGTAGTTCATTCCGCTGGTCGTCGTTTAGCGCGTCTGTCGCCACGGTGATATATTTTCTGTGGTTACACGGGTAAACGGGAGTATCAGGCCAGGTTATTTGGTATATTTAACACCGGTAAAAGACAAAAAAACTACGCGACAGAAAGACACACGTTTTTTGCGATCGGAATAAAGAGAAAATTTCAATCAGAAACACAATAATTTCCGAACGAAAAATCACGTGAATAAATGAGGAAACCATCTACAATAAATTCGTTTACGTATCATCTGTGACATTTTATTATGGTATAGCAAATAATCAAATACCTACTATTAAAATATAATCCAACCAATATTTCTTATAGAAAAATGTATGACACAAAGTTGAGAATATGTTCCTAAACAGAAGAGGTTAAAGCGTAAGAAACTGTTTTTTTGTGCCCATTTACTTTTAGTAAATGGGCACCAGTTAATTTCTGATACTCAAATGAAAATAACGAACTTTAGATTAATTATATGCTGTATACCTTGTAGTTATACCTTATAACATATATAATTATATGTAATAATTATAATTATACCTTGTCTAACTTGTAGTTATACGTTGCACAAAAGCTATTTTCTTTATAGAACTTGGGACATATAATAAACATAAAAATAGGAAGAATTCTCTCAATAATTACCTACAAACCTTTAGATTCACCAACAAAGTAGTTTTTCTAGGTTTATTATAAAAAGAATAAATAAGAATAAATTAAAAGAAAAGAAAAATTATTTAGAAGTATCATAATACAAATTATTGCGTTATATCCATATTGAATAATAAGACAATCCTAACGATATTTGCATTTATTTTGCATATCATATATACATTGCAGCAATTATTACCTTTCGTATCTGTCAATTAGAGCAGAGAGTTTTTCACAATAACCATGGAGATCTACAGCAAGTGGGTTAACCAATCGCATTGTTCGCTTGTCCTTATTGGACAGATGGGCGACAGGAAGTACGTCATCAAAGACCTTGGAGAGTACAGTTTTGTCAAGAACTTCAATGTACTCGGGTTTTTGATGCACAATTGTTGGTCCCAGAGCGTCAAGAATTGTCATCTTCTGTGGAACCAAGCCATACATCTTCAGGAATGGGCGAATCTCTTTTCTGAAGGTATATGTTATATGCTATAGGTATTGAAGCAGCGTGTTTCTTTATTTTCAAATTAAAGATTAATTACATAAAATTAACATAAGCTTCCATAACTTTCTTTTTTAATTAACGGTAATTTATGAAAATTGAAATATGGAATATCATGACATCTCTAAGAGGTACGCTGAATTCGAAGATATACATTTGAAACTCTAAATGTTGAAAAGGTAACTGCAGAAAAGTTTATTTTGAGGAAATTGTTCTTTCTCCTTCAAGAGAGCATACCCGATTCTTTAAAAAGTACCAATCCTAGATATATGAGCAGTAGGAGTTGTAGTTCTTTAACCCTTGATCCGCATTGCCTTGTTCGGTCTCTTAATTTTCCTTATTCATTATTTTGTAGGTGTATTTGAATAACATATATTAGCGAATTATTATAATTTATTATTTGATAATTTTAATTTGGTTTGCTTGAAAGAATAACATAACAGTTTCTTAACATTGTAATGCTAATATGGATATATATTTCTTGTATCAAGAGGACGTTTAAGAATTGTATTAATACATTTAAAATTTGCATTATTATGTGCAACTTTGACAAATAAAAATCATAGAGCTTAACAATGTAAAACTTATACATAACACTCTAAAAATTAGGACATTTTTCTTTAATATTTAGAATTATAAAATGTCAACAAAAACTATATTATTACTACTATAGTCACATTTTAATAAGATTGCATGATCTGTGTATAATAATTTTTTAATAATATGTATTTATAACTTTTCAATATAAAACAATTAGATTCACAGAATAGTATTAAAATAACGCAAATTAACAAATATAATAATATTCAATTTTCTATGTTAGTAGTGTGAATATATAAAGAATGCAAAATTTAAATCAATAGAAATTAAGAATTAATTTCTATTGCTACTGGTTTAAAAATAACAATAAAGATATAAAAGTTCTGTTAAAATCTAAATTTTATTATCAATTACCATTATGGTTGATCGTTATAAAATTAATAGAACATTTTTATAAAATTTGTTTTTAATAGAAGAAATTAAGTATGACTGTTTTAATAATTTAAAATAAGTTTTCGTAATGTTATTCATAGGTAAATTTCTAGAATAAGTAAAAATTATAAAACAGTTTTGTTTCTAAGAGGAAATATTAAATACGTGTGCAAAGAAATTGTTATAAATAAATGAAATAATCATATTCGATATATTACATTGAGTATATAATATACACACAAATGAAAAAATATATAAATATCACCTGTTTTGCATATTTTTCATTTCATATTATTAGAAAGACTCTATAATTGAAAAACTGGAAATCCTGAACTTTAGTACCCCCTATAGTACATTCCCTACAAAGCGTAAACTGAACTTTAGTACCCCCTACACAGGTAGCTATCAAGCATAAGGTTATTTACAGTTGGCTACTAGGATGTTATAGGTGACCAAGTTCATTTGTGCACTCGCGAGAAATAACTGGAGAACTCAATTCAGTAAAATGCAGGAGTAATTTAGGGGATATTAAAGTTCAGGATTACCGAAAAACTCTATTTATCATTAATCGTACTGTATGTGCGTTTGAGAGCTGTCTTTGTCGGAACTTTTTCATCACTTTCTTAATTTCCTATTTGACTGAGTTTGGTATCATTCCAATGCTACGTATTATTATGTAATATTGAGACGGCGTTAGATTTGTTAATTTCAGATCCATTTCAAAAGTTAGCTTTGTAATATTTTTAATTCATTAAAATTGCAAGGATTGCCGGGTAACTAGAAATTAATATGATGACGCAACATGGCTTGAGGATAACAATGGATTAATTTTCCACTGAATTTGCCGAGTGAATAATAGGAGCAGTATTCAAACATCTGTCTTGCAAAAAGTAATATTTCAAATTTCAAAACGGAATATACATAATTTGAAATATCTAACGCTGTCATGTCGAGAGATACCACGTTGCAATACGAATGGAATGACACCAAACTCGGCTTAAATCGGACATGTACATATGTAGTATGCTAAAAATAGAGATACACACATCACGCTTATTAATAAATAGTTCTGAATATCCAAATTAGAGTTGATTTATTTTTAAACCAAACATTTAAATAGTTAAATGAATAGTTGCAGATATTCAAATATTAATTTAAAATGTTAATTAATGCATGCAAAGCTACAACTATAGTAACTACATTGTATTAGCAATAAATGTTAGTTTATGAGAGAATTAATACGAAAACTGTTTTTAGATGATACTCACGGTTCTGACTTTTTGCCATTTCGTTTCTGTGATGCCATTGATTCTCGATGGTTTTTGTCAGCCTCTTCTAAATGATATTTAATACACAAAGCATCGCACATGGTGAAATCAGGTGAAAGGAAAGATAAATGCGTAAGAAAAAGGAAGCATTTTAAAGTTTTTGGAAAAAGTATTTTCTAATGTATGATTTAATGATCACTGATAAAGCAATCTAAAATTTAAGCACATAAACAATTAAATATTTCTGTGTCTCTAATAACAATTTTTAATTAATTATTTTACATTTTAAGTGAAAAGTTTAATTATCATATATTATTCAAAGTAGATTATAGGTGCATCTTAATTTAAAAAATACATACTAATATGTGAATGGAAATTTGAGACTTTCATAATTAACTATAGTTATCTATAGTTAACTATTACTAGAGTTAATAACTTGTTATACTGAAATATAGGTAGACATAAAATAATTATAGCACACAACGGACACTACATTTGTCAATGTTTAGTTAAACTTAGTCAAACACATGCGATTTTGACATATTTAGATACAGATAATAAATTACAGAAAAACAATATTGTTAATGTAATATAAATATATTTCCAATGCATATGTAATCTCTCACAAATAAGATTCTTTTAAATGCTGTCAATGGACTACGTAAATTCTATAAAAGTATAAAAATTACAATAAATTATATTCCTTTGCGAATATTATGGTATACTTTAAAATAATACATATTAAATAAAATAGTCATATACGTATATACATTTATATACTTTAACAGTCGTATTTTAAAAATATGTATGCATAATTGAATAAACTTTTAACAAAATAAATATTAAAAGAAGAATAAAAACAGTAAGTTTCTATAAAAATAAATGATATGACATTTAAGATTTTCAAATATTTCAATAAAATCAAATGCTTTTGACAACTGTTTTGATAGTTAGTAGTACTCAGAGTTAAATAGAATGTCGTTGTGCTGTTACCTTCGAGTTTTTTCATGTATCGCTCATCTTGCCGATCCAAAACATCTTTCGTTTCTTTGAGCATCCAATCCTCTTCCTTGTTCCCTGCGGACATTCCCCGCAACAAGGACTTTTGTTTACCTGAAAGAATATTAACAAAGCTCTTTGTAGCAATGATAATGTAAATGTGTGCTGTACAGTGTCATCGACTCCATTTATTATAGACTCCACATTGTAAGCTATATTATAATTTTTTCCTAAACGATATTAAGATAAGGAGTTTCAGTATTTTGAATATGGCAGAAAAAGAACTTAGTAAAGTCAGAATTAAAAATTCTGTTTTTTAATTTTATAGAAAGCCTCACACTTGTTTAAACATTTTGCTTAAATAACATTAAAAGGTTAAATAACTAAAATGAAAAATGTTTGACAGATGATCAAAGCAATAATTTAGCCTATGAACTAACGTATTCTGAAATGTATTTAAAGGATTTTGTTTCTAAGTGTTAAGTTATACGTTTAAAAAATAAAGTTTTGTAAGGTTCTGATTTTGTGATTTGTTAGAAATATAGTTTAAATACAAAATATAATATACGTAAATGACAACTGGGTAACTCTATTTTGAATTTTACGAGGTTAGCAAAACAATAACACATTCAGAGAGTGACTTTATATAGTCAGTGCTATTTTTTCATTTCTTATTGTGAAGTTTAAATAATGATAAATAAGGATGCGGTACATTAACAAAGGAGCTATAAAACATGTAGAGGCGATAATCATGCAAAAATACTAAACTATTGCAGCTAGGCTGTCAAGAGTGGCATAAAATCACTTAGCCAACCAGAAACTAATATCGAGGCTGAAAAATTACGAAAACAATTACTATCAAGATTGAATTGGATAATACGTTTATGTATGATCTCTATGCTTATGAAATAATATAAAAGATAAATATGTTTAGTTTACTCGCTATTGAGTTAGCAAGATTTCGCAACATGTGTGTGAAAATTGCCTGGGTCATCATATTATTATGCAAGTAGTCTTTGTTAGTCTTATTATGCAAGTAGTCTAATTCTCTCCTCACTTAATTAACTATATATAGGGAATAAACAAATTACGTTTACTCTTTCATAATAAAAAAAACGCGGTTGGAAAGTACAATTAACTATCGGAAAAGTTATTAAATACTAAAATAATGAATATTAAATATTATTTTCAAATTTGATAGCTGCAATTTAAAAAAACAGGAGTGTCCGTCACTTAATCAGGTTTTCTATGTTTTTGTTAGATGTTTATTAACAAATTGGTATTGATTGCCTAAATAGATCAAAATAAACCATTGGTAACATTACCATTAATCTATAATCTAGAGATAGTACTAATAAATAAGGCTGAGACATTTGTTTTCTGTTTTAATAATTTGGAGCGACTGGCATAAAATAAATAATTTACACGAAACTTTTTTGGATAAGAACATGTTATCATTTTTAAATGCTACTGTATAAAAAAAAGAGTATTTTATGAAATTTCCAAAAATAGATACTTACTCTATCATACAAATTTTATTATTTTTTAAAACTAAGAAAATAAACTATAAGCTTTTGTAAGTTTCAAATTAGAAAAATCTCATTTTGAAACTTCACTCATTCTAGCATCTCATTGGCTTAGGCTTACTGCATTTTGATTAGATGGAGATTACATAGCACAGTGTTATCTCTAGTGTTATTGTTGTTGTTACTATTTACGATTAACTTGGGTTTTGAAGGCCATCCAGAGATTTCTGGAGCCATTAGGGTTTGAGTGAGGTCTGAGAGATTGGTGATGAAGTTGTCCATTCTGATTCTCGTAAGATTTGGACAGCGGAGGAGGACGTGTTCGAGGTCTTCGGGCTCCTCCTTACATAGACGGCAGTAGTTGGCTTCGGCTAGGCCGATTCTATGGCGATGAGCGAGCAGTTCTGTAGAGTGGCCCGTTGTGAGCCTACGAAAACTGATGATTTCGCACTTAGGAGTGTTCTTTTCCCAGTCATTATTACAAGCTTTCTGATCGTATGTATTTCTTGATCTGTTATGGGTGATGTTTTGCTGCACCTCTGTTTAGACGGCTTTCTTCAGCCGACCCATCTGTGTAGACAACGAGATCAAAGCTATTGTTGTTACTGAGCAGGTTGGAGGTGAGTTCATGATTTTTGACTTTGTCTAACGACTTGGTACCTTGGATTTTAATCTTGAGTCCATCCCTGGTACTCCATGGTTTGATTGGTGGAGGCGTTTTTCACTTTTGCCATTTGCCATGGAAAACTTTGTTCCAATATTGTTCAGAGAAATGGCGCCATTCAGTTTTCTTGAGTCTTCTTTTGATCTTAATATTGATTAATTGGTTGAGAGGGCTGTCTTGCTTCTGTCTGGTAGCTTTCTCATATAGGATTACTGCGGCTGCAGTAGCTCTTTCTTTGAGAGGTTGGACGTTAGCTTCAGCCATGACTGCTTCGGATGGTGTGCTATTTTAATGGCGAATGACAAGGCCAACAACAACAGTGTTGTTGTTGTTGCAGATCTCTTTCCCCCATCAGATCAACCAATTCGCGTTGGTTTGATGGAGGTAATCGAGAACGACACTAGCGGCTTGTAGCGATGTTTCTTCTTAGTCTGTCGCGTTTTGTTTATACTGGTTCTAATGTGCGGGGAAAACTCACTTAGTGTTGTGATTTCTGTTGAAGGTTTTACCCACATGGATTTTGGCTGTCTCGTATTGATTGTGTTTAAATAAATGACTTTGTCACTAAGGGATTTGGGTTCTTTATTAGAGTCTGTATTGGCATCTCCTGCAGTTAGAACATTCTCTATGGCTTCCGAGAATTTGTCCCAGTTAATACCGGTCAGCCTTCATTTAGTGTTTTTATTGGGGAGTCTGTTGTTGGACACGGCTAGATTAACATGGTGATAATGGGCGGTGATCGGATGACAGTTCCTTCATATAGGTCCATTCCAACATACTAGACATGCTGGAGTGGCAGATCGTAATGTCCGATGAACTCATATTTCCGGTTCCTTTATTCACTCTGGGGTGCCAGTTTGGTTTGTTATTGTAAGTCATGTCATTCGTAGCCAGTCTAGACATTTGCCGTGTTTATCGTTTGGCTGCTGGTTGTCCCAGAGCTCCGAGTGGCCGTTGATGTCCCCGCAGATGATGACATTTTCCCCATGGGGAGGTGGCGGATGGTGTCCTTCTCTGAGACGGCAGTGTCTGAACGGTTTGGAGGTTAATACCGTTTACCATGGTGATCCAGCGGTTGTTTGAAATTTTAATATTGAGACTGGAGAGTTCTAGGGCATCTTTCGAGCTATTGTAGTTGTTCATGGAAAAGGGAATATCGTCCTTAATGTAAGACAGAAGCCTCCATCGTTGTTCTCAGTGCGATCAGCTAATATGCAGGCATAACACGGAATGTTAAGGGTTTTGTCCTCTGTTTTGAGCTTGGATTCCTGAATGAGAACCATATCGTATTTTTCCCTAATCACGAAGCTCTGAAGTTCAAAGATTCAGAGTTCAAAGTTCACAGTTTCTTATGCCATCCGCATTCCATTGAAGAATACGGATGGTGTTTCTTCTGGTACTGTTTACTTTTTCGGAAACGGTATTGACAGCAATGAGTAGATTTTTGCATACTTTAGCTTTGGAGCCAGTACACTTTTTGCAAGACCAATTTCCTGCTTCTTTAGCTTTGATGGTGGCGTCCCTCGTTAGCTCAGGTGATGGGGTTGATGGATATAGCGATAGTTTTTAGGCAAGCCACGCACTTGGTCCTGCCAGTGGACACAGTAGCTCTGCCCTTAAGTTTCTCGACTGTTCTACCTGCTAGGGTCTGCTTCGTCTTAGCATTGCTGTGGTGACTGTGTTGTTGACAGAACGAGTCCTGAGTACTTCTGCACCGCGAGATGTTGCTGCATTTGAGATGGCTGACTGACGTGCATCCATGATTTGGGCACTTCCTGTGAGTAGCGTTGTTCCTGATTTTAATTTTGCAAACAAAGCAGAACTGTGCAGTAACTGAGCAAGCGGAAATAGGAACAGTAGAACAGAGAGTGGTAGAACGAGGAACAGAAGTTAGGATCGGCTTACGTTCGTTTCCTGCTTGTAGATTTTGGTATTCGTGACAGTACCATTTTTCTGCTTTGTTGCAGAAGAGTCCGCTGCATTTTTATTGTAGATGGGATACCCTGATGCAGAATTGACGTTGGCATAAGAAGGGCATCCATCCTGAGCGGATGTGGCGTTGACAAACGTCGCAGATAGGGCCAGGATTGGTTTCAATGTCCCCGGCCTGTAGTAGGATATGCGGGGGTTGAAAACCGGTCGGAAACTCCCGGCTTGGAAAAACCCGAATGTGTTGGAAATGCGAAGTTGGATAGATCCTTGTACCTGCCGACTGATAGCCGAGAAGGGCGCAGACCAAAAAACGAAAACATTAGTTTGATAACAGGGTTGCCTACGTTGAGGCTGTTTTATTAACACTGTATGCTTTTGCTGCAATGTCCATTGCATATATAACTTCGGGAGATGTTCGTTGTGTGACTGCTTCAAAATGAAATTAGTTAATCATTTTACAAAAACTTTTTAAACAACCATTATTGAAGGCATATGATTTCTGCAATTAATATTTTATTGTATATGTTTTATTATGCAGTTGTAGCATCTACGTACTTTCTGGACTTTCAGAAGATGGTCTTCAAGTCACTCTTCATAGACTAAAAGAGTTAAACGATCCTAATAAAGTATAGACCATCCATTATCAATTGTCCAACATATTTATATTTTGAATTGATTTACATACTTTTCATAGTACCATTGTAGCATCTGGGTTCTTCTAGACCTTCAGGAGAAAGTCTTCTATATTGTACATAGACTATAGTATATTATTAGTTATTATAAAGTTGGACTAGCTTCAAATGAGTACCTATGACAATAAACATTACTGAAATATACATATATATGATTGCTAATTTTTGAGTATGTACTAATGAAATAGTCCTACAAGAAATAATCCCTGACGTCCCCAACGATCCCGTATGGTGACATCAGGAGATTTTTGAAAAGCTAAACAGATCCAATAATCATAAATGCTACCAGATTACAAATATATTTGATTGCTTATTTTTGAATGCATACTAGTGAAATAAAATCCTACAAGGAATATTCTCTGACGTCCTGGATGCTGACGTCAAGACCATTATGAAAGATTTCTCGGTTTGAAATAGATAATCTAGTGTGTAGCTTTATTGGTGGATGTTGAAAATAAATTTATAATAATTTGTATTGCACTATTTAAAAATAGTCCTCCACGGAGTAATCCGTGACGTCCTGGACGTCCCGGACATTGCAGGAGCTCCACAAGTGAGTTAAAACATATGGAAACCTGTATCTACCATTGCCAACCTTGAATCAGCCTTTTATTCATCTGAAATATTTACTGTAAATGTTTTATTAGAATTCTAAACGTTGGCCTCAACGACGATTTAGAAGGTGTCAGGAGGATCCCGGGAGGACTCGAAGGAGACGTCTGAAAAAAATTGACTCATTGACTTATTGAGCTTCGCAATAAAAGTTTAGCCCGTGTTAGGGAATTTCAATTCATTTGGTTGAGAACTTAGGGATCCACGAGAGTGAATACACAATGTGTGTATATTTTTACTCTATTTTTTTACTATAAATAAAATATGATAAAATACACGGAAAAACAATTGCTATACATGGCATATATCTATATATAAATATATTAATTTATTCATATATTTATATATATACTAATTTGAAATATAGTAAAAAAGGTAATAACTATTGATAATTTTAACTTTATTATAGTTTTATCACCCTTTGTCCGTGGAGGCAACGGGGGGGGGAGTATATATTTTAAACTACTTTTAATCATTTCCTATAGTATGTTAACGTAGTCGAATTTCGGTTTAATATTCTCTTTAGTTATATTGGAGTGTTTTAGTCACTGAGTATAACATTTAGAGTAATGCATTTCATCGTTCAACCAATATACACTTTTTAAAAGTAGTATAAAATATATACTCCCGCTCCACAAAAGAAGGGTTAAACACGATTTATTAAGATCAGCTTAACAACGAACAGTTTCTTTTCACACACTTCACTTCCAGGTATGATCCAGGAAGCACGAAATTCATCGGCCGAACAAGTTTCTCATACTGGTTTCTGGGCGTTCTCCACTCCCGATATCAACGACTGGTCGGGATTTAATATGGGCTTAGCAGTCAAAAGCCGAACGATTCTTCTGCCGTTGTGTTTAGGTGGCGCGAAGCTAACTGTCCTGCTTCAGAAACCTATCAGAAATCC
>JAYRBW010064376.1:0-29388 GCA_036023295.1 Invenusta paracnida
CTTAAATGTCCGGCGTTCGAAAACACCAGACGCAATATCTTCGGGCCTAACCCAACACCAGCTGACCTGAAGAATTCGGAGAAGATAGAAAGATTCCTGATAAATACGAGGCTCCTTAAACCCTAGCTGTTTTCTGACTCCCAAGGTCTAACAGCTTCACCCCCGACCAGGAGTAACAACAACAACAACAACACTGTATGGAAATATAGACTGCTGGACAGGATGCTGCAGAAGGGGGTTCCGAGCAGATACATTAGCTGGATTAGTATAGAGGGTTCCTGGATAACAGAAGAGCAAGTGTGAAGATCAACAACGAATGTGGAAAGTGAATGAACCTATGTTAAGGGTTACCTCAAGGTGCGATGCTGTCACCGATCCTTTTTCTCTTCTTTAATGACACTTTCAATGATTGCCTTCGTAACGACATTGACCTAAGTATGTATGCTGACGACATAGCCATTTAGGCGAGGAATAAGGACAAGTATGAAGCGGCAAGGATAGTGTAGCAGAGTGTGCAACCTTGTGTTATTTCAGAAAAACAAATAAAAACTGTTTTCTACAAAAAAATTAAAAAATGATATTTTCTGACTATTTTTTTATCGCAGTAATCCTTATATAAATTTACAGTAAACATAATACAAAAACTTCAAATTTAATAATTATAACTTTTATATTTCCTAATAAATTTAAAAATAAAAAACATTTTAAAATGGGAAACACCAGCATACGTTTCTATAAATAAAATTAGTTAAAAAAACAATTTTAAAAATTTCACCTGAACAAGCTACTTAGTACACAATTTCGGCCTCTTACGAAATTTATTAATGTTTACCTTTTATTTCGTAAGAATTATCAAATAAATAAACAACTGCTTTTTGATTAAATATCTCTATTTAAAATAATGTGTTAATTAGCCTTTTTGAATGAAAAATAATTAGATTTTTAAAGAATTTAGTTTACATTGCTGCAGCATAATCAACTAAGAAATGCTATCTCTAAAAGAGCAGAAAAACACAATAGTTTGTGTTTTCAAAAAGGAGTAGAGGAGGTATTTACCATACCTGGTACTTCAGTGTGAACCATACTAAGTAACAACACTCACTGAGATTCATCCCCAAGCATCATTTTTAGACCGAAAAGAGTCAATGACGGCTTGTGATAAAACTTATTTAAATAATTCTTGCTGGCACTCGCAAACCATTTCAAAGTATAAATATCAATGCCATCCATACTTATCCCTATCCTGTGGTGGATTTAGGATTTTTCCCAGGATGGAGACTTCTGTCAGAGCACAGAGCAAGTGCCAAAGAGTTTAAGATATTCTGTTAAATAATTACAAAATGTGCCACTTCCGGCTGACTACAGATCGGAAGCCCATGAAAAAATCGAATCCCATTTTCATTGAGTACCTATTTACATTTGAGTTTACATAACTTACAAAAGTCTAAATCCATTTAATAAAATTTGTCTACATTTTTACACCTACCATTATGTTCACAGAAAAAGAAGGCCATGTCATTGCAGTTTGCCGTAAATACCTCCTTGTAGGACTTCCAGTTATTCTTTTTGGAGAATTCTTCCCTTTTTGAAAATTGGAGGCAGTTTTCATCGCTATTCTCCTTGAAAACGAGATAGTCTTTTTTTATCGGTGTTTCATCCGGAAAAACCCATTGACCTGTTTAAATATAAAATGGGTTAGTTGATAAATAGAATAAATACCTTATATGAAATTAACAAAGTATTGAAACACCGACTGAAAACATGATTTGTTTAATATATATATATATGTGTGTATATATAGATAATTTAATTAGAAATAAGTATTTACTGTAGATATCAAACAATAAATCAACTATATTAAATACATTATTCAATATATAAAGTATCTACGTGCCAAACCAATATAAGCTTTCCAACAGTATCAAGAATTTATAAACAGTGTTTTTTCGTGTTGGAAACATAATCCTTGATTGTAACGTTGAAAATATATAGTTATTTGCTTCATTATTGAAATAATTTGGTTGTTGAATTTTTCCGAGGTTACTCCTCAAAATGAAGATTGTTTTACGCTGACTATACATAGATAAATTGGCAACTGATGTCTAGTTCAGGCAGGTAAATAAATAAAGAAAATTGATCAATAATACTCAAAAAATAAATTTAATAACAAAAAATGTAAAAATTCTATTACACATTTATTTACCAATAATAACTAATTAGAAAAACGATGCAATAAATTTGTATTTTAGTTGAAAATTAGTCACGCGAAAATTAGTTAAAAGAGTCAGATTTAAGAATCAGGCCACACAGTAATTATTAAATAGTTATTTAAATTTTATAGTTTTATATAATTAATAAGATTAATAGGAATAATGTTCTTCTGTCGAAGGCTTAACTCATTATAAATAAACGCTTATATCATTATATTATATAATTGTATTCAATATCCATGTGATAAAAAAGAGGGTAGCATGTTAAGCTAAGAACAAGAACAAGAGCATTAGCAATATATAGCTTGTGAAATGCTATCAGCTCTACTCATTAATTCTAAAGAGAATGAGCCTTATAGATTTAATCGCTAATAAATATATCAGGCTAGACTGCATTCGAAGCTTATGTTTTTTTACCTATATGTAACGGTTATGCACTCACAATCGCATTGCAACTTTGGAAACTATTGGACGAATTTTTCTTTAATTATAATTGAGACTTTCTGTTACTTAATACCATATAATCATTATAAAATAAAAACATAATATTTCTGAATTTCTTCACTTTTTCAATGGTTCTGTCAGTTTCTGGATTTCTGGTGCGGTACTGTCAGGGACTACTGTATAGCTTAGGGGCGGACGCAGGAATTTTATGAAGAGGGGGAGAAGGGAAGCGTAAGCAACGCCAAATTAACCAATAGATAGCGCCCTCCCCCCATTTGTGTAACTATTTTTCATTTTTTTTCGTAAGCTTAGGCGCCTGTCATTTCTTAGGTGGGGGCACGTGCTCGCCATCCCAACGTGCAGCCGCCCCTGTAGCTATATGCCTATAGGTTTAAGCATATACAGTAGAGTCTCGTACTGTTGACATGGAATATGATGGTGCTTGTCTTCTTTTTCGTGCAGTTCGTTGCAATATTTTTTATTATTAATATATATTCTGGTGTTTCGTAAAAGGAGGTCTAACTATAATATATCCGATCAGGATCTAGTTAGTGATCTATCAATATGATCAACGATATTATTAATATAAGAGTGTTCTATGCCAAGGCCTCAACTTCTTGAATTTGAGCCATTTGATATCTTTATTGATTACAACAATTTTCTCCGTACACATAATATGTACTTACAAATTTTTTCATCTGATTATGCTTAACGAATTTTATAGATACTTCGATAAATATAACTCCCCTAATAAAAAGCTTGTTGGGATTAAATTATATAATTAAAATACCTGTGTTAAACTTTGAAATTTTCATATTTCTGATAATCATTCCTCTGCACCTGTTTCTAGTCTGGATACGATTATTATAAATGGTTAATATTCTTTAATTAAATAATTGTCCAATTAAAAACAGGAAATTCAGCTATTTTCAAATTGTAGCACATTCATCCTCAAGTGATCACTAATAAATTTGGATAGACTGGACTCAAAATTGTTAGTTCAAATTTGCTATCAACGTAATGGACAGGTGATTAAAAGAATAATTCACTTAAATTGAGCTTGTACTTTTATGTTCTATGCATGTACAATGTTTCTATATAACTATTGGAAAGCGGTCAACACTCTTTCTTTCTATATATTATCCCTCTTATCTTCTATTCGATAATTCACAGAAAAGTGTAAGTTATATAAATTACAACTTTGAAATAGTGAAGAACATTAAATGAATCGATTTTTGAAATTAAAATTATAAATTAATTTCTATATTTAAAGAAAACCATATTATAGAGTATAGTTATACAGATAGAGTAGATAGATATCTATGACATTAATTGTGAAAAGATTGATCGTTTATTTCCATTTAGTAATAAATTATTGACATTTTAGTTAATTTTGATTTTTATGCATCATCTGTTAATTGTTATCGACCATAAAAAATGTTTTATTTAAAAAAAATTACATAATTTTCTGTAATGTAGTATTGAACATTTCTAGTAAAATATATTTAAATATTTCCAGGCAAATTTTGAATAATTATAAAGTACCTACACGTAAGTTGTCAAACGAATATAATATATTACATTTATAGCTCAGCTGTTTAATTACGTATAGTGTTTTATGCATATATATATATATATATATAGTTATAGTGTAGAATATATCTATGGTTTTATGGATATTAAATGTTATATCAATATTTTATGTAAAAGCGTTTGTTGTCGAAATAGTAGCATTGACTAAAGTAAATATCATTATGTCAATTCTGGTTTAAATTAACAGGTACTAATCAATGCTTAATTTAAAAAGCCTGTTAATGAAGAAAACGCGGGCATTGAATTTTTATTTAAAGATTTTAGAACAAACAAACGTGACTGCAACTGGACTACAAAAATTTCAGATCAACTACATTTTTGATTAGTCAACATTAGAATTAACCTTGAAGTTGCCGTTGTTAAACGTGCCGCAGAATTTGACCGTTAATTTTGGTTCCACTGATTTGTGTTGCTCTATTGTTATATCACTTGCCGGGTTTTTCTATTGAATAATTATTTTTCCTCTTCCCGGTGGCACTATTTGATTCTTTGCTTTGGAATCGTTATTCGCTCATATCGTAATGAGACTCATCACAACGCTTTCTCACATACCGTTGAACGTTAGACACATTTTTATGGGCACTGACGGAAGCAATTTCTCCATTAGTCTTCCGGTTTTCCTTAAAAACAGTTATACCGGTCACTCGGATGCAATGGTTTGTGTAGCGTTTGGTAAGTTGTAGGTTCTGTGAGATTGACAAAAGCTTTGTCAGCATACCATTGCTTATCAAAATTTCGTAGAGGCTTTAATAATAGCCTTTCATTATTAAGAGAATTGTCCAGTTTGCTTTTGTATAAGAGAAAATACGCCACCGGGTACTCTGATTATTCGTTAGCATTTTCGTATATTCGAACGTTTTTCACACTTTCAAACTCTTTTGACGAAAGAGATGCCTTGGCATATTTTGATAAAGTATCGCAATTAATGCAGGTAAATTTTTGTCCATTACTAACTGTAAGTTGCAACGATGATGTTCGACAGCAGTAAATGGGGCAAGGTTTCTCTCCCTCTGAGATAAAAAAAGTACGTGAAATTGAAAGCAACTTATTTTTGCAAGATGGTGGGATTTTTACGGTCAAAGTAACATCGAATAGTAATCATGTGGTTGACTTCAATGGCTGGATACTTCTCCATTGAAATTTGGTTAGACCTCTTGAATTTTAGTACTATCGTTCTTAACATGGCATTTACGATTAAAATTCAGAATCAGTAATGATATTAAAATCAGTTCATTTGAGCTCGACAGAAAAATATCTGAAGAGAGCCACCCGTATGCACATCAAAGTTGCTGGTGCATAAAAGGAGCTATCCTCATTGTGTAGCTTGCAATAAAAGTACCGTAGATTATAATTGTTCATTATAGCTATTGGTATGGCCTCCAAATTAGTCGACAGTTTATTTTCTTGAAGGAAAGAAATAAAGCGCTTAGAGAATTAATTCACATGTTGTTGAGTAGAGCAGCAGATCGATTCTTTCTGCAAAGCATTTAGTTCTTCGTCTAATTCCGGTGAAATGTCTTTTATTTCTTCATTATCCAGCATGTCGGTAAACGGTGATGCTAATTCGTAAAGGTAACGATTTCCACTGTTTGACCTGACCCATTCCAACATTTCAGTTGACATATCGCTTATAACACTATCTGGGATATTTCCCAAATTGAGAGACATCTTTTCGCTAATCCTTCTTCTAAATAATAATGAAATGATTCATGATAAAATAAAGCCATATTTAATATTTAAAATTTAATTTAAATCAATATTGACATAATAATAGTAATACCTACATTAATCTTTCAGGCAAATCAATAAGTTAGCATCCCTCAAATAGCAAATTTGCTTTCAAAATCGATGTATTAATTTAATATTATAGTTCAAACTTTAGTCGATTTACTGAATTATACAATTATTATTCTATAATTTGATTCATAGAGATTTAATAACTAACTAACTATAGAAGTGAAATTAATTAAACTTTATCTATTTCTATGGTTTAATCGTCTGAAATATTAAAAAATATTTACTCATTCATTATTATTAAATTATGGGCAGTATCATAATTGACAAATGTAACCAAACGCATCATTATAAAAAATTACATAATGAAAATAAAAGTTGACAGACAGAAATTGAATTTGAAAAAGTCCATAGAACTAATTACCGTATGAATTATCGTACTATTACGAACTTTTTATTCACATCTTATGGATGTGTTGACCTTTACACATCAAGTGAGGAAGACATTCTCATGTCATAATATGCTTCACTCTTGATATATACGATTGGTTTAGTGATGATAAAGTCGAGTTACTTTAACGCTAATTCCATGTTTATTTGATTGCAACAATCGTTTTGTTGCAACGTTCGTTCACCTGAAACTTGTGTATAAAATAATAGTGCTGATTGTTAAAGATAAATTATCTTTTTGGATCAATTTAATTCCGTATCAGATTTTGTCGCTAAGGATTTCAGATTTTTGTGTCAGTTAAAATACTATAATCCGTCTTACGTGGCATTGTTTTCGAGTTTGCGGTGAATAGAATACATGGTTACGACACATTGGTGGTTCCAAATTTTATTTTTGTAGACGCATGTCCCTTTTGACTCGGTCCTGTAATGCTTGAGATAATAATCTATAGAAGCATTATTTAGGGTAATATTCTATACCATTTCATAGCCTTTCATTGAAATTTTCGAATACTTAAAAACACTATATGTATGAGTCTCATTATGCCTTACAAAATCAATCACATTTTTAATAAATTCTTTGTAGTTATAGAGTTCTTAACATATTAAAGAATCTAGAATTTCTACTATTATGGTAATTATTGGCCTATGAGAAGACTTTTAATGAATGACATAAAATGATACATTTGGTTATTCGTATGCGCATACAGCTACTATAAACGATTGTTCATAGTTTGTAAACATCGTAGCTTATACGCGTTTCTTTTAGAAACGCATCCCAAATATCTTTGATACATAGTTCGAAATGCTGGAATATTTATAATGCGATGATAGGTATCCAAAAATAAGAGATTCGGCCTAAAATACGCAAGGACAGAGCCAAAGCGTATTAATTGTCTCTATGCAAGGAAAAAACTTACAAATGATGTCCCGTTGAACTGATAAGATTTATATATCTCGAAGACCAGAATCCCATAACCTTCTTGAGCATTCAGATTTCTATCTTACTTTATATACCAGAAAGTATTCAGGAAATGTTTGGTATAAAGTGAGTTCTATTAAGGCGCTTATTCAAAAATGTGACGAAAGAATGTGTATATACTACCAGTTTTTGCCAAACAGCACAAAATAGTTTTTGGCAAGAAGCTATTCCAAAAAAAGATTATACAAAAATTAGTACGAATTAGTGATACAGCTAGTGCTGCCTACATTTACAGGAAAACTTACAGAAATTAAATGCCGTCTACGTGAAAGTAGTCGAAATTTAGGCAGTAACAATGAATTAAGGGAAATATTTTACGATCTAAGTATCAGACCCAAACCTAGCATCAAAATAATTATTAACCCCCTATAATCAGCTAAATTTGGTTTCCAAGATTGAGATATGCTGCGTTGTGGATACAACTCGAAAAGTGCAGTGTATATTATATACACCTTTACAGCTGTGGTGTAATTTGAAATTATTCCACTACATGTATTTAATATTTCTTAGTATTTTTCCTGTTTTCCCTAAGTTTTAAAGTTTTCTTTTTTATTTATGTAGTAGTACAGTAGCTCAGTGCATTATTAAAGAAAGTAATAGTTTTTTTATTGAATAAGTGAATGAAAGTTTGATAAGTTTTTAATTAATATCAAAGGAGAAAATTGAAAATTGAAAGCTGAGAATATTGAATATTAAATACATAGAGTGATTATACAAAGAGTGTTCACTCTTATTAATTCTGCAAAAAGTTCAATACTATTATTTACATACCTGAAAGCTTATGCAAAATATTGTTTTAAAAACTGAGAGCAATTAAATCGTTTATGTAATAAAACAGTTTGAGATATACAGGCAATACATTATTTATTACAGACAACTTATGTATGTTAAAATTGTATGAATATATATATTTGTTCTTAAAATTAATCCAATCAAAATACTTAATACTACTTTTTCCCTAATTTACATAATTTACATCAAATTTATTAAAATAAAAGGATTTTTATTCACGAAAATTTACTGCGTGATGTATATGAAACTGAAAAGAGTAAACACTCTTTGTATAATCATTACTCTATGATTAAATAGTACAAAATCCAATATACAGTAAAATACATATAATTAATAAAATTAAAGGGTTTCAAAAATTTTCCAACTAGACTGTGAATAGTATTATGGTTCCAAATATACTGTAGAACATACTTTGAATAATAGTGCACCCATGTATAATACAATGTATAGAATATAAAATATTACCCGAAGCCACTATTTTACGTCCCCCAATCCAAAGTCGCGCGTAATTTCCTTCAAGATTCAGAATGTGTGATAACCCCCCAACATCGTTGGCTGATGTTATTACCGGTAAAGAAGAATTCTTAAATTCCCCGAAACCAGGAGCCTTGCGACAAGCTGCATTTGCCGAGTCCCAGTCCATCTTGAGTCGGGAAATGAAGTAACACTTTCCGGAAAGAGGCTCGTACCTCCAAGAAGCATTGGCACAAGGAAAGTCGGAGGGTATACCTGAATCAATGGAGATAGATTCAATATAGATTACATTAGAATAAAAACATATTTACTCTTAGTTTACATCTTTATAATTTTTTTTTCTCATTTTCAATTTTTTTATTTTTCATTGTTTTTTTCTCATTATTTTATGAAGTACTTTAAAATAATTTCAACTTTGTGTTTACCTGTTTATTTCTTCTAATTGCGATATAAATATATAATTGATGTATGCATACGGAACAATTAGTTAAAATTTTCGAACAAGAAACTGGTAAAATCATTAAATTAAATAATCCATGAACAAGAGCAGAGCGTCACTGATTAGCTTGTGAGTTTCTAGCAGCTTAAGACATTAATGTTAGAAAGAATAGGAAAATCTTTGACCGCTAATAAATCCGACTAGAGTGTATTAAAATGCTTATTTTTGGTATCAACTTAATCTTCAAGAGTTAAGGAACACAATGCACACACGAAAAAAATTTCCTTTTCTTCATTTTCTTATGTTATCAAAACAAAACGATCATAGCGTCTCAAAAATAAAAGCCAAGAAACGAGGTCCTCAAAAATGTAAATGGTAAAAAAAGGTACCAATCATTTAGTGTTACAAATACAATACTTACTGTTAAAATTGTAAATGAACATGCTAATATGTATCCTATATATAAGCTAAAATAATGTTATGCATAGAGAACAAAAATTACAAAAATTGCTTAAAAATGGTATACATTTTATAATTTTTCACTTTTATTTTTATTATTTATCTTAATAAGTAGTTATATAATATTTATATGCTTTATTGCTTCCTTAAAAATGTACGACTGTCAAAAATGTTTTCTAAATGTATGTTCTCTATACATATAAATTGTCTTGTTTATATATTTAGCAACAGGCATTGTAACAATTAATTCTTGACATCTTTTTGATATCAAATGCATTAGTGCAGAACTACGTATCATCAACATTAGTTAGCATTTTGTCTTTGAGGAACTCGTTTCTTGTTTTTCAATTTTGCGGCGCTGTAGTTTTTCTTAAGATATTAATTACATTTTTGCAGAATATGACTATGTAGTATATTCAAGCTATTTAATGCATACCTACTACGTAAGTAATAATTTATAAATTATGTATAATAAATGTAAAATCGTATAATTGTATTCTAAAATCTTAAACTTAACATAAAGGCATCATAAATGAAATGTGATCAATTTCCATAAGATTTATTTCCTTAATATTTTGTGTTTTTCCCATTTTTACTTGATTTTAATAATATATTTTAGTGTAAATGTTTGAATATGGATTATATTATATTATATATTATATTATAAATTGATTTGATATTAACGATTATTTAAAAATTTCAATGATATCTTCTATCAATTCTTTAAAAATATGTATCTGTGTAATATTATCTATATGATCTACTATCTGAATTCATGCCCTTAAAATGCGGATACTATTTCTATATTATTAACATTTTATCGGAAAATGTAGATAAGCAAAATTATTTGAAGCTCTTGTTTTATGGAAATGTTTAAATTTCCACAATCAAACCTTCTTCACCAAAATTATTCATACAATCCCCAAAATTGGCTAAAACGCATATGTACATTTATGGAAATCACTCATTGTCACTTTAATATATGAAAATTAATCACATTAGTGATGTACATTGTTTCAAAATGTAGTTCATACCATATTTTCCACTTTTGCATAAGCTTTTTAAATTCTTTGAACGTATCTATCTATACTTTGAAAAAAACAATTGATAACATAACAAAAATACTGTATTGCAAAAATAAAAATTAAGATATGAGTTGAAATACAAAATGTTAAAATAATATTGAAGATACGCAGCTCAGTCATTAATGAAATTGATATAAAAAGGTGTCAAGAATTATATGTTATAAAATTATCTGTCAAAAACCGTATATAGGTAAATATGTAGATTAAAAACAAATCGAAAGCATGGAGAAATAAGTTTAATTACTAAATGCTTGAAAGTTCATAAATTTAAATGATTCATCAGATGTTGTTCTGTTAATCTGTTAATCTGTTAATCAGATCAATTCATAGATTTCATCAATAAAGTTTATGGATCTGAAATCATTTAGATATAAGAAGCTCGCGTGATATTAAGCTTTTTTTCAATAAACTAATTAATATAAAACAGTAAAAATATTACATTTAAAATCATTGCAACACATTTTTTAATGAATATTTTAATTTGTATTTATCGTTTATATTTATAAATATATATATATGAGGTTTTAATAGCCAATATTCTTGGCGCCTTTAAATACATTAATATCTTTCGATACGTATCTATTACATTGAATTGCATAAATGACGTATAAATTGAACTACGTATCTTCAGCCTATTTGTCTTTTAAGTTCAAGGCTATCTGCGCTGCGTTTCTTTTATTATTATTTTATGTAAAATACTAGGTTTTTTTAATTTTATATATATGGGTATCAATAAATCAATAACAAATAGGTATTTTAATAAAATCGTTTTAAAACAATTGATCAGCAACTGACAATAATAATACCTTAAGTTATCTAAACGATAACTATTTATAACTAAATAATTTAATTATATTTCTGAATAAAAATCTTTACATGAGATAAGCATTTTTAGAGTTCTTTACACATATAGTAATGATATAAATACTTTCAGTCACGAAATATTAACTGCATAAAATCAAATAAAGTTGAAATTTTGAATTTATCATTGTGAATTAAGTTTATCTTTATATTCCTTAAGCAAAAAATAGTAATTAAGACGCTTAACCAATTGCTCTTTATCGCCAAATTAGAAATTAAGATAGTTTAAGAATATGATTGATTATTAAAAATTCTTATGAAGATACTTTAATGCATCTATTATACACTAAAAATGCCATGTGAATTATCTACAGCTATATTATGTATATTATCAAAATTATTTATGATCTACAGTATATGCATATACTTTTTCCCTTTTTTAACATGTCGAAGTTACATTTTTCTTAATTCAATTTTAACCCTGTTTAACTTAGTACTAAAAGAGCAGACATACATAAAAACCATTTTAAAGTTATCTGATTATTAAGTCGTTTTTATTGATTAAAAACCATTTATATTTATTTATGGAATTGAAATAAATTCTAAAGCGCATTGAAAGTACAAGACTTTTGGATATAAAATATTTATTACCCGTTATCTAAGATTAAAACATACTTGAAATATATTTGGGAAGTAATAATAACTATCAATAATATAAACAATGGTAAAACATACCTGTGCAAAGTACAAAAGGTAGACTTATTCCAAATACAAAAATAATTGAAGAACTCTTCATCGTAAGATGCATTTTGGACATACTTAAATATATTTGAGTGTCAATCAATATTTTCTTACGTCATTCTTTGCAATCTTGCAAAAACAATACTTCATTTTTATAAAGAAAATTCTGCACATGTATAATCTCAGTTTATGTGTTTTCAAGACGAATATTCCAATTAATATTGTTTTCCAAGTTGCGTATTATACCTACACATTGAATGTAAATATATCCAGTGGGAATAGTAATTTTAAATGGGTTCAGTATGTGTGCTCAATTTTTGTGGTATCCAGGGGCAACAACACCTACCATCCACCGATATGTTTACATAATTTGATGTTTGAGGAAAAAGGAAGCTGAATTCTGTTTAATAAGACACCTTTTTGATTTGTCTATTGTACAAAATGCAACAGCTGCTCAATGAATTTGGTCACAATTGTTAAATGTTTAAGATTTTTGCTTACATAATATGTCTCGGTAGGTACATTTATCATGACTCGGCGAGAGTAATAATATTTTAAATATTCATATTATAGTTGCTTTTAGAATACGCTAGATCAAGCAAGTGCTATGTTCCATATTGATTTTTTAAGCATACATATATACTGAGAGAAAACTGGTGTTTTAATTTGCATTATATTTAGGGTAAATATTTATATTTATCACCTTTTTTCTACCTTTTACTAGAATTGAAAAGAAAAGGTGTATACAGTTGAACTATTATTCATAGTATTATTTTTTACATAACAGTTATAAATGTACACACCATTAAATGAAAAATATAACTTCAAATTGTCACAGTTTAAATATAAGTGTATATATTATAATCGAAAGTATATATATATGTCCACTTGCTATGCAATAATTGTTATTCCTCTGCTGTACTATTAAATATATAAATTTGTTTTACAACATTTTTGTGATCTTATAAACTGGAACATAAAATAATATTAATTCATATTAATTATTAGGGAAATTTAAAATATTAAGTTTTTACAACACAGAGTAAAAGTAATAATGTCGCGCATTGGTTCTGTATACAGTCTTAGATATCGAATATTATATAATCAACTACAACATTTTAGAAAAAATTGAAGCTATAATACTGTCCTTAAATTAACCAGTTCAGTGCAAGGACTACGTGATTTGGTTCAGTGTTAAAAGGCTGCTTAATGTGTGATATTTATACATTTATACTCTTTCAATATTGCAAGCATTAGTGTTTATGCTCGCCAATTGTCCGCTAATACTTTCATTTCAAAACTATTACCTATCCAATTATTATTATTATTATTACTTAATATATTATCTATATAGATATTTGTTTAACTTGGTATTATCCATAGAAATTAATCAATATATATAAATTTGTATATAAAGTAAAACAATTATCTATAATATTATCTTCAAGCAACAGCATCGTCAACAATATAGTTTTTTTTCTAATGATTTAAAAAAATCTACTATAATTGATTAATTTTTTACTTTTTAGAATAATTATTTATTATCAAAAAATAAGTCAAAAACTGAACTTGTTTCAATTAATGATTAATAAACATTTAAAATGACCGAGTCAAAAGAAGCGAGCAGCTTATTTCAATCAATGAAATCATTTTTTTATTCTATTAGTTGTAAAACAAGAAGCAAAAAAGACAACAGCTTCTTAATGGATCATTTCACTATGATAGACATGAAACGACTCGCAAAGAGCACGTTTGGAAGTGCCACTGAACTTAAGTATATTATGCAACTCATTCTTGGTGCCAAAGAGAAAAATCCGGACAGTTTTCCACACGATTTCTTTCAGTCTATACCTCTGTCGACAACGGTAGATGACTTTATAACTTCTGCAATACTTGGACGTCTCGATCAGTTGGAGATAAAAAGTAGTCGATTACTTCAGACTATCAACGACATCCACATCATTGAAGACAGTGAACTATCGAGGAAAGAATTAATCCACTTATTCGCCAGTTTGTTCACTATCATCTACAGTCTTCTCATGGAAGGTATGCAATTTTTACCGCTCCCAGTTTCCAATTGTATGGTTGCCCCATCTCAGGGAAGTTCGGCAGAAAAGATCTACTTTCTACTCTCCTTCGTCGACTCAAACAGAACTCAACTCGAGTTGAACATGGTCCTGTGCAAATTTTACTCCCTTGGTCCGAAAAACTGGGTATCCATTCAGGACAGCGCCAATGGATCTCTGCTCAATTTGGTTTTGTACAATTTTGACCAGACCATCGACTATATGCAAGACAAACGGGGTGGCAAAAATTTAGACTTTGAAAAGTATCGCTACCACATTTTTGTGATTAAAAAGTTAATTTCAATGAAGGAGAACGAATTTCTTACTACGCCTTGCGTTAAAAATGTTCCCGCGCCAACTTTATCGAGAGAATCAGCAGTTCGAACAGGTAAGAAGATTGACTTGGAGAGGTTCAAGGATATCTGGCAAACGTTGAGTGATGCACTACTGAAGTTTATGCTTGAAACCCAGAACGAGAAGAGTTGCTGGCTGGTGGAGAATCTCAATCAAAACTTGACACTGACTCTACGCTACACAGCTGCGGACACCCCTTCCGTTAATATCATTTACAATTTGCTCGAAGCACGAGAACGCACTTTTCATTCTCTTAAGAGAGGATTAACTGAATCAGGAGATTTTTAAATCCCACTTAATAACTACAATAATAACAACTTTTATCAAAATCCGCCAGATCAGTCAAACATCGACGACACAAAAAGATTCATGGAAAGATACTATCAATATTTAGTAGTATTAAAAACTAGTATAAATGGAAAAAGACACTTAAAATATTACTCCTAAAGTCAAAAAGTCTTTTGAGCGTTTTAAATTCATATTTTTAATCATTATATCAAAAGTAGGCGGTCTATATTATTATTAATTACAGGAAAATTGATATTTCAATAAATGTCAAAAATCTGTTTTGCAATCAGAATTTTCTAAATAAGAAAAAGGTGTTATATTATCTTTGTTTTGAGCGGCAATAGTAATTTTATTTTTTAATATAAGAAAATTATGATTCCATGACAAGTCCATACATGTAAAATGCAGCAGTTATGCTAAAACTACTCATATTTAAACTTTTTGCAAATGTGAGGTTCATGTTTTTTTGCGCGAAAATAGGCAATCATTTATACACACATTTCATGCAATTGATTTTTACAAGAAATTCATTTCACTGGTTTTAAAAAGGCACATAATATATTCCTTTAAAATTATTAACTTTTAACAATTTCTTTTTTGACCATTCAGTAAAGTTTTTAACATGAGTATCTGCATGCACATATTTATTTTTAAATAATCATAAAAAAATCGCATTTCTACAACATGGCTCTTTGTATTATGTATTTTTTACATATATGTATATGTGAGCTGCTATTGTGCCCTATGTTAGGAAACGTGAACAAAACATCTGTCGAATACCAATATACGTAAAAAGTAGTATTTTTAAACAAAAAATATTATATTTATTCAAAGAAAATACATTTTATTTTTAATATTGTATATACTATTAAATAATAGTAGAATTGACATAATATATTGTATTAAATCTGAAAATATCTTTTAACCTTATTTTTTTTAATACTGAATTCATTTCTACGTTCTATTAATTGAATTATTAATTTGAATATTTTTATTTTTATTCACTAAAACACAAATTTCTATATATTAAAATATCAAAATGATATTCGGTCCTTTGACCTTTTCTTCTTCTGCGTTATTATTTACACTATTTTATGAATTAACAGCAATGGAGCATATTTTATTTTCTTTATAATAAGATTAATAATAATAAATATGTAAAAAAATTTAGCGTAAAATATACGCTCTCACTAGATAAAAACTTTTAGCTAAATAGATAAATTATAGTAGATAAAGTATAGTAGTAGATATTGGTAAATGTAGTTGTAAATATTGAACATATAATTTCGATATTAGAGCGTAATAAGATATAATGGAAGCTTTACGAACGTTAAGTAAAGTTAAATAAAATGTCATAGTAATCAGAAAAGTAAACTATATTTTTCTTTCCAACAACATCAAAAACCAAACAAAAGTGGTTGCCCTCAAAATAGTCATTTTTGCTTTCAAAATAAAGGGATTCGGAGAAGCTCAGTTAGGTACAGCATTAGCATCAGCTGCACTATAACCAGTTCAATAATTCTTCAATGTTTAGAACATAATATGTTCTTATGATATATTGATATATAACATTTTGCGTCTGTCAATTTGTAAATAAAGCCAATTTTATTATTATTATTATTATTGATTCAACTTTTCGAACTGCTAGATACTAAGTTACGAACGCGCTTTTCTACTTCTAATTGCCTATAGGACAAGGATTTTCAAATGAATTCAAATCATACTTCTGCAGAGATTGTACAGAACATGGTTATACATTTGATTTTTGTCATGAAAGAACTGCCTCGTTTTGCAAACTTTAATTTTCGGTACATTATTCTTCATGATATTATTCCTCTTTCAGAAAGGTTTAAAAGGTTGTAGAAGGTCGTTGTACATTGGTAACTCAGTTTTCAAAAAAGAAAATCACAAAAAATTCCAAAAATTAATACGATGGAGAAATATAAATGATTCTTTAATGAATTCAAATCTAAAAAGTCGACATTTTTTATGTATTTTTTTTTGCAGTAGATAATTTTTTCTACTTATTCAATTATTATGACATAATTTTATTACGAGTTTTAAGCTTTTTAGTCTGTTATTAATCCATAAATTTTCTACACATACCATAATACATATAAAGCAGGACATTTTTTTATGTAAAATTTATGGAAACAGTCTATGAAAAGTTTTGATCTTTTAACAGCGCAGCACGATTTTTTCAGGTGAAAATGTTATATTCCATACTTTTGAAGTTAAAATTATTTTTGGCTTCATTAAAATTCTAAAATAATTAACTATACTAAATTTGTCAAATTCAAATCAAGCCTAATTCAAATTATTGAATGAATGTATTTAAGAATATAGTTTAGGAATGTTTTTTGACATTAATCAAATTTTATTATAAACTATTATATTGAGAGCAATATCACAACATTTTAAAATATCAAAACAAAAATTATAATAGTGAATTAATTCTAAAAAAATTGTTTACTTATAACAATTTTTTCAATATTACTAATTTTTAAGTATATTTTATATTATTTTAATAAAAATTATTATATTATGTTAATATTATTGATATTATTATTAAATAATAATAAGTACATTTTTAAGTACATTTTTACAATAACGTCATCGATTATGTTCTATCTTACGATTTAATTAAGAATTATACTAAGATTAATTAAAGATAAAGCAGGATATATACTTTCTTAAAATATGTAGGTACATCTACTAAATTCATGTTACAACTTGATATCAACCCCTATAAATATGGATATGCTGATATTACATAAAAGAACTATTGCTAATTTTTCATATGCTCCTTAAGCAGTTAATTGTATGACAAAAACTACACCTTAGAGACTGTAGTATTGCCTTATCTGTTGCGTTTATAACTTGCTGCAAAGGATACAGCTATTCCTTCTACATATAATGTATAATGCTGTATATACTATATACTCTTGAGTATGCACTTGTCTTTTGTAAATTACTAGACAAACACACTTAGATTATATTTTAGAATCACTGCTTAATTACTATATTAACTAGGTTATACTTTAAAAATTTAAAGATATTATATACATAATCATATTTATAATTAATTATATATTAAAATATACAAGATTTGTTTATAAATGACTACAGTGGACACAGCATACAATATGGTGTACAAATTTTGGATCCGTATTCATTTTGATTGGCTATAGAAATGTTACAGTTACTGTGCAGTATACTTAAATTAGTGCTTGGTTTAAATTAAATATTAGTCTACATATTTCATTCTTCAATTGTACGTGTTAATGTAAGTCATGTAGTTTTCCTTTCATAATAATATAACAGTTTATATTTTAATCAACAGATAATTTATATTAATTTTGTGTTCAAATAAATATATATTTTTTAATATATAACTTTTTAAATATTTTTTAATTATGTTTTAAACGGTAATTAAAATAATACTCCTTATCATACTCTGCACAAAATTCCTATCAACATGATAAACAATTTGATTTTTTATAGTGTAATATTTATATTAAATAAAAAAAAATCATTCTCCAATACCAAAATAATTGTTTTATATAATTACAAAACTTTTACAAATTATACATACATGTAAAAATAAAGGTAAGGTAAAAGTACAAATTTAAAAAAATTCACAAGCATAAAAATTGTAGCAAGTTGTGACGGATATTACTAATGTATTATTGTAAATCAACATGTATCAATAAAATGGAGTTTAAAAACTTTGATACATAATTAATTAAAAATTGAAAAAAAACGTTCTAGATAAATATATTTCGTTATTGCAATACAAATTGTAATTATTAAGTTACTAGTTAGAAATGCAATATAAAATAAGTGTGTGTAATTACCTATATCTCTCTTCTGACATTCAATAGTTTATTAAAACATTTAAGCAGGATACAAAACTATAATTTAATAATTATAGATATTATATTATTATATTAGATAGGATATAATATGCCTAATCATACTTATATTTATAATTAATTATTAACATATACATGATTTGCTTTTTAATGACTATAGTGGACACATCCTTAAAATACCTTTATTAAAATTTTCAGTTCTAAATAATCTTAATATGCTAAATTATTAAGATATCGTATTTGTTTATTATAGTAACTACGCACGGTAAGTTTCTGTTATACTTTTATAACTATTTTCTGGTATTTCTTAATGTTAGTTCATATTTTATTTTAAAAACAATATTTTTAATGTAATATTATCTTCTCAATTTAATAACAGAGACTTTATATGTTTTAAGGTTACTGACATAAAAATCTAACCACTTAATTATAGTTTGATCAATTTTTTATTTACTTACTGACTGAGTTTTCTTAAATAGTTTAGTACCTTCATAGACAACATAAAGTTGTTTCTTTTGAATCCTTTTCTTAATCCCATAATTCATAATAATAAAGTACAATTAAAAGGTTTAATTGTTTATTCTCAATATTCTACCAAGAAGGATATTGTTAACAAAATAATTATTTACTCTTAGAAATTACAGTTATTTATAAAAAGGTAGAACAACCCTTTTTAGTACGATTTTAATATATTACAATAAATATAAAATATATTTTTAAAACACAATTTATAACTTTTTTTAAATTCGTACATTAAAGCGTAAATATAATTTGTATTTGACAAATAGGTCGATATTCGAATTTGAAAGAAAGTTCAAATCCATTTCATTCTGTTTCACATTGCAATATAATATGAGTAATTATGTTTTCATCCCCATCCCTTGTACTGTGGAACTTGTTAGCATCCCACTTCCTATTGGGACTATGTATATAAAAAGAAACAATTATTTGTAATATTGGTATTTGATACATGTTATTTCTGAATTTGTTTAACAAGTAATTCTCTAAAGGATAGAAATTTGTATTTTAATATACAGTTACAGCAGTAGTAATGCTTTACACGAAGCATATATATTTGTGTAGTTAATATGCGGCCACTAGACTATAGTATAGTAAAATACATATCTGAATAATTTCCAAGATTTTCATTCGAATTAGGATAAATACTTTTAAAATATTGCACTAATACTCGTATAGTACACTCGTAAACACACAAATGTACATATAGCATTATTTAAAAAAATAAAAAGTAATATAAAAACATTCAAATAATTTTAATAGTTCAAAAATGATATACGCACTCTTAATAAAAATAATAAGATAAAAATACATAATTGCATTTAAATTAATTTAATTAATATATAATTGTAATCTTTCTAAGCTCCAATGTCATTTTAATGCTTTACTTAATATATTCTGTCATTATTATAGGTTTCTGTTTGTTAACTGAAACTCTGACTTTCGTTAATTAAACTGAATTATATTGTGCAATTTTACTTATTAAACATATGCTAAAATATACTAAGAATCAAGTTGGACAAGAAAAATAGGTATGTATGAATAATGAATAATATGTTAATAATGCAAACGTATATTTAACAAAATATTTTGGTTATTAAGTTTATAATTTTGATAAGTATAAAATAAGGATAAAATTTATATAATTTTTATGTTTAAACTGAGTAAAAATGGCATTTGCGAAAATTGTATTTCAATACTACGGATAGCTTTATACATTCTAAGCAATTGTTATTCCATTTTTAAACTTGTACAATAAGTTGGGCTTTCTAATATTTAAAGAGTATAAAAAAGAATTTCACTTTTGGAACTATTTAATTTCCCAATACCACCTATAATCTTTTCTTGAGCAGAAGACACGATGCATTGTCATACTCTTTGTCTGCTAGTGCTCCTGGCAATTTTCGTTGTCGTGTGCAGAGGTCTCAATGTTGGTACCTTCAATGTACAGGTTTTCGGGGAAAAGAAGATGAAAAATGTGAACGTGATTGATATTTTAACAAATGTAAGTAATAATTCAAATTATTTCTTACCAACACAAATACATATAATCATTAATCAATTCTCCAAAGTTCTATAATTATCTAATACTTCAAAGATGATATGAGTTCCTATATACAATTACAGCATCATTCATTCATACATACATCATACTTCATTTATACAGCATTACACCGGATCAAGGAATATGTACAATACAAATATGAGAATAAAATAACCTGTATGCTGTATATTATTTTTCTATCGCATATTTATATTTGAGTGTAGAGGAGTCGGTTTGTGCTCAGCCTATAAACGAATTGACTAAAAAATGCACTCAATAGGGAGGCTTCCATTACGTTCCACTAGTCCAATGAAACTTTATAGTGGTCTGAGATAAATATATAAATATATTGCAAATATTTTGTGATTGTGTCATATTTGTTACTTTATCCTAGGCCAACACCCTGGTTACCACTATGCAACCACTGCCTTTGCATATTATTTACAAAAGTAATATTTATAAACAGGGCCTAAATAAACTCCTATCA
The DNA here is from genome assembly GCA_036023295.1 of Invenusta paracnida. Classification (NCBI taxonomy): domain Eukaryota; kingdom Metazoa; phylum Platyhelminthes; order Proseriata; family Coelogynoporidae; genus Invenusta; species Invenusta paracnida. The sequence continues at coordinate 21,337 of JAYRBW010064376.1, forward strand.
ATTAATAATGTTAAAATACACCAATTATTTAAAAAACTAATGTGGTAATAATAGTGTATGTGCATGTTGTTTCTATCATTTAAATTTTGTTCATACAGATTATTCGACGTTATGACGTAATGCTGATGATGGAGGTCCGTGATTCATCTGAACAGGCTCTTCCACAATTGTTGCAGAAGCTTAACAAGTAAGAATGACACAATTCTACAATATATTTATACCAGGCTTCCATTTGCAGTAGGAGGTTTTTATATTTATATAGACTTGAACGGAAATAACGATTGTAACGTTACGTTTGATAAAAACAATTTTTAACTAATATAATATTTTTCAATTTTATAAAATTTTATTTTTCTGTTTAATATAAATGCGTATACAGGGTGTTTCATGAATCACGCCTCACTTTTTATATTTATCATATTTTAAACTGTCTATGCTACATCTATTCATGAAAGAGTCTTAGCGCCATCACAGTAACTTATGAATTCATTGATTGGTTCGAAACCATAGCTAAAATAATCCAATATTATAGCTGTTTACATAGATTTGAATACATGCATTATCATTATTTTATAGTTGTTAATTGTGCTATAGCGAATTATTCACTAGAAGAGCGTGTACGGATGATTTTCATTTATGGGGAAACCCAAACTACTAGAAAAACTGTTGAACGGTTCGCTTTAACACATCCTAATGCGAATACACCTAACCAAAGAACAGTAAGTAGACTTCTTGAGCGATTCTGTGAGATTGGTATAGTGTCAAAAACAAACATTATGAAAGAGCAAAAACAGGAATAGTGAAAAAAACAAAGAAAACGTTGTAGCTCTTTTGGATCGTAATAATAAACCGAAGCAATCAGTCAGACAACTAGCTGCTCAGTTGAACAACAGTGCCACGTCCGTTTGGTGAATACTGACACAGAGAAGTATCATCCTTATAAACTCATAATTCGTCATACGCTACATAAAGATAACTACGATCGCTGAATTTAGTTTTGCGAGTGGTTCCAGGAAATGGAACTTACTAATCCAGAATTTTCAAGGTTGGTTTTGTTTAGAGACGAGGCAATATTCAGAATGGATGGTAAAATGAATAGACATAATTGTACTTATTGGGCGAAAGACAGTCCTCAGTGGATGGAAGGTATTACATGTCAAGGAAGTGAGAAAGTTATTGTCTGGTTAGGTCTCATCGACACGAGACCATAATTGGTCCGTTCTTTTTTGAAGGTAACGTCACTGTAGAAAACTACTTGAATATGCTTGAAACATTTTTGATGCCCAATATCCACAATTTATTCCCAGCACGTAGGCAAAGAAGATTAGGGTTTATGCAGGATGGAGCGCCACCCCACTTCGGGATAGTTGTACGACAATTTCCTGCAAGGTGGATCGGGAGAAGAGTGCCTACAGAGTGGCCAGCAAGGTCACCAGACCTCAACCCTCTTGATTTCAGCTTATGAGTTATTTAATAGATAGGGTTTTCAGGACAAGGCCTCATAATTTAGAGGAATTACGAAGAAGAATCGTTGATGAAAGTCGTAACATTTCTCCTGATATGTATCGAAATATCACAAATGATCAATCGAATAGAATAATTCTCTGTCTCCAGGAAGGTGGACATCATTTCATATTAAACATTTCGATTGACAATCTATTGTATTTCTGTTATATTATTATTTATTAATACACCTTTTTGAAATACAGCTATTTTGCTATTGAAAAGTGGGGCGTGATTCTTGAAACATGTATATTGTATTTCATATACAATTTGAACTATTGTGTGAATAAAATTATAATTTCAATGCATATAACTTTTCATTGGACATTAAATATATACACACATAATAAAGTGTATTACAGTAATCCAAGATGGATTTATTCAAAACAAGCTGGTATATTTAAAACACAAACCAATCTATTCTTCTATTTATAAAATATTGCTGCTTTGAATTTTAAGCAAATTATGGAATAATATTTAATAAAAAAGCATATTCTAATACATAATATACATCATATATTAAATACTGCACAGTGGTAAATTATTAACGCTATTTTTATAAGTTTGATATTGTAATTGGGTTTTTTATCATTTGCATACACATTTGAATTAAAAATATATTTTTATAATTAAAGTATAAACGCGAATGGATGTTCATGCAATATATATTTAACAAAGTAATATGACAAATATTGTTTTGTAAATCTTTTGGTAAATTGCTTCTTTCCAAATTAAGGTAATACAGTTTTATATCCATTGTGTGATTATAAATAATTAATTAATGATGATGCACTTAAAAAAGAATATCTAACTTCGTAATTTTAAACGAAATACATAAGAAATTATTAAATAGGAAATGATTTTATTAATAATCGAATTATGCTCCCCTAACAAGTTAACAAATATTTTTTGTTTAGCACTTAGTATTTACAATTTTTGACGCTTGTTAAAACATGTTACATTTTAAAATACATATTAATTTTCATTTGCATGAGATTCATAAAAACTATGACTGATTCAGTAATGTAAGCTAAATAGATTTTCAAGTGACTTTACAGTCAATAATTTTTTTACTATTGACTTAGCTTGAGTATCTCACAATTAATATGTCATGTATGTGTCGTTTTGGTGTCGATAAACAACTTAATATTTTGTCACGCAAACATATTTTTAACAAGAAATGAATAAATTCGAATTTATTGAATTGAAACAAAACAGGAAATGTCCTTTATTGACGTCTTACTTGCCTGTCAGTTGCACAGTGTCTTTCTGTAAAATGAGGAATATATATGAAGCAAATAGAAAGTAAAAAATTGTGTGTGCATATATATTTATATATTTATTATAAGATGAACTTATTGTATTTATATATATACTTTTTGATCAACTTAATTTCGAAAATATCATTTTTTTAAACACATAGTGTGCAAATTTTTTCCCACAGAATAGTAATTATTATTATATCTATTTTAGGACAACGTAAAATATGCTTTTGGGTGAAAAGTAAATTTAAAGCTATAAAAAGCACAAAAAATGTATAAGTACACCACGGAAGCTCCAGGCATATACAGTGAATCTGTTTTACGAACTTTTAATAATAAAAATATATTAACTCATTTTAAAATTCTATGAATTACAAACATGTATATATGTATCTGTATTTGTATTTGTATTTGTTATGGTTATTCTTTTAAATCTTTTACAGTAATCCAAATCATTTGTACAACATGTACATGTAAGCTTAATCATGATTTCTAGGCATTTAAATTTAAAAACTTCTGTAAGTTTTAAGCAATAAAATTAAAACTAATTAACAACTGACAATTAAAAATATCTTTTACGTATAATAGTAAAGATGTTTTAGTCATTTATCATGTATAAAATATTTTGCAATTTTTATATTATCTATTATTGTTTCAATTGTTAATTTATTTAATTAATTATATCATTTACATACTACATATACATACACATGCACATATGTATATACATATACATATATGTCGTCAATTTTCATGTATTTCAATTTAGTTTTAAAATATTCAACATATAAAAATCAACATTATTAAATATATATATATATCAAGGATAAGGAAAGCGTTCGCGTAAAGTTTTACTTTAAATATGTAATAATAAATTTGAAAATGGCAATTCCAAATAAAATTCTAAAACTTTTCACATTCGCTTACATAATATACATTGTGTCAAATACATGCATACTGTAATTACGAGGTAGGTAATTAGTATATCAAATATATTTTGAACTCTATCTTTAATTGACAACTGGTAAAATAAAATTGAAATATTTAGTACAGATCACGGAGTATTTATTTGATAATAGTACATAGTTTACATAGTGATGATTCCATCTAAATTAAATGTTAAGTTAAGCAAGAGTTTAATTTATTGCCCATATAATATAGCCAATTATTTTTCAAAATGAAAGACATTATAAAGTATATCGGAATATTATTATAGTTCATATAATATTACTAACATTGCACACTAACCAAACTAATCACTATTCATTTACACATAAGAATAAATTAAGTTTCTTATTTGTAAATACATTTCAGGGTATTTATTTACCAGAAACAGTCTTCCAACCACCTACATCAAAATAAAAACACGGCACTAAATATCCATTCGTTACAGAATGCTATGTGCCACTTAATAATACGAGTTTATAACTAAAATTTATCAATGAATAAATGAAATTACAATAGTTTATTTAATTAGTTGGATTAGTTGAATGGTTTATTTATTTAAGATTTAATATTTACGTATAATTTTATTAGTAAGTTAATTAAATTTATTTTTCCAATTAAAATAAATCAAAAATTATTTTTATCATTAAGGATGAACAAATATATAATACTTACAATATTTGCAATGTAGGTACGCATTAATCATATAGTTTAATAGATTAATCGTAATTTAATTTTGTAAGTTACTTAAGACAACTATACTGAATGAGTCATTAAACTTTCAAAGTGAAATATAAAATTTAAAAGAATTACAAAACAAAATTGCAAAGAAATTATATCGTTGGCTTGTTATTGCATATGATTATTGGGATTGTCCTACTATTTACATTTATAGTGTAAAAATTCTGGAGAGCGTTTAAATGACTGAAGGAAGCATAATCATCAAATCGAATGACCGATGTATTTCACTAAATCTCTTCTCTACTAACATTATTAAAATATGTTTCTAATCTTACTGAAATATTTGGACTAAATCATTTCTTTCTTTACGTCAATTTAACATTTCATATTTGGGAATTATGATAATAAATAAAATTATCTCAAATTAGTAATATATATATTATAGTAAGTTCATAGTAACTAAAATTTCAAAGACCATAAAATCCAAACTTAAAAACTATACAATCATAATTCATTAATATGAGATTAATAGATATGATTTCTAAGCATATTGATTAATGTGATATGCATGTATAATTTTTTTTTATAAATAGGCAACTTACACCAAAAATATAAAAAAATTAAAATAATTTAGATGTTCTCATAAGATATTATAAACGCTGCGTAATTTTATGAAATCACGATTTTTGGTGAACCTTTTATTCAAATTTGACAAGAAACCTTATTCGATTGGACAGAATAGTACATCTGACTTATAATTGCAGGAAAGCACGGGGATCTCGGAATAAGTACAAAATGATGGTGAGTGGTCGACTCGGGAAATCGAACAGTAAAGAGCAATATGCATTCTTCTACAAGTGAGTTTAAATTATCTTAATGTGGTCTGGCGTACGTATATCAATTATTAGTATATACATATACATACATTATACATTTTTTAGTATTAGATATATCTCAAAATTCTTATATTTGAATTTTTTATCACTATATTTTTAATATGCAAAAGTGTTAATAAAACATTATCCGCTGTATTTTGATTACATGAGTTACATGTGAATAAAAAACCATTGTTTATATAATACTTATACATATTATTGATTAAATTCAAATTATTAAAATATGTTTTTAACCTTACCAATACCGAGAATGAGGTTGGAAGAAAGCCTTTAACGCATTTTTCTGTGATTTTTTATTTAAAAAAATGACATATCACAAGTTTATATAAAATATAAAATACAACTTTTAGCGCGCGCTATAGGTATTCATTATTATGCACACAATGCGGTATGTAAAAAATGTATCAAAAATGACTAAAACATTCTTTTAGAAACATGAATATCTTTCTCGCAATCGATTAAATTCAGAATAGGGTACTGCCTAGTTTCGTATAATAAATCATTAAATACAATAGAAATAAATATGACATTTTTTCGAAATTTATGATAAAAAATAAAATTATTAACATTTAATATGCTGCAAAACATTATTGTTAAACTACATGGAAAGTTTTAAAATTACTGTACTATAGGCAGATTAAAAATGATCGTGGGGAACTAATGAACACGGTTCCGGATATGGTAGCGTATAAGAGAACAGTATGGATGGGATAATTTCATTCTTTATCAACTATTTACATTGAATATTAATTAACTTCATTACCTAATATGCCATAAATAATACATAAACCGTATGTGTAATTTTCTCTAGTAAATATTTTAAATTCATTATTATTCTCTTTTCTCGTTTATTCTTTTTTTTATATTTCGCTGTTCTATTCATAATATTAAACTAAAGTGAAAGCCATGAATTCAAAAATATTAAATATATTTTTTTTACATTTTCACGATATGTATTTTTTATAAGGATTTTGAAAACTGAATGTAATATATATTCTTGCTGCCTATTATTCAACTCTATACGTCTATCTGTCAAATTTCTGACGATGAAGTACTTTCTAGTATTATGCGTGAAATAAATCAAATTTTTGTAGTAATTATTATTAGGATATAAAATCAAATTACTGATATATCAACTGATAATTTAAAACAATAATATTTTCTTAATAAATATTTTAAATATTACATTATCATCTAGTTTTGCTTTTAAATATACGTAGTTATTATATGTATACTTATATAATTATATACATATAGTAATCTCGTATGTTTTAAAAATAAAAATTTATGAAAATTTTAAACATACTATAATATTTTTATATTCAATTATACGTGTTATTATCTGCAAAATTCGATATTTCCCTGTATTACATTTACATTGTGCCTACTTAATATGCACATCTTTAAATTTAGCGAAAGGAATATGAATATATGATATCAATTAAAAAAAACATTGTAGGCATTAAACTAGATGAAAAATATTATTTTTATTTTGTGTTGAACAATTTATGAAAAATATTTAATTATTTAAAATTTTGAAATAATAATCTGGTTTTACTGATGATAATTTTTAAAAAGAAAACAAAATCCTAATAACATTTTGCAAGATTTGCGCATATAAAAAAGGAGTTATTACCCTTTTTAGAAAGCAGTGTATAATTGTTGACAGTAAAGTGTTCTTTACTTTTTTTTAATGAATCAAAGTTTAAATCAAATTTTCTTATTATATTTATTCTGACAATATATTTGAACACAAAGGGTAACCATTTTAATCCATTTAAACGCATGACATTATTTCCACATTTTTCGCATTAATTGTTAGACCAAAGAAAGTGAAGGTGTTGAAGACCTTTCAGTACTCCGATCCAAAGGACGTTTTCCAGCGTGAACCATATGGTGTTCTGCTTCAATCAAGAAAAGGTACAATAATGAAGGATACTACTTTCAAATGAAATGTGATTTATTATTAAGGATGTTACTTATATGTATTTTTCAAATTAATTTGTGTCGATTAAACTAATTAACTATATAAATTGACACCGATTCACAATTTATCAAAAAATTTGACTGGAAACATAAATTGGGAGATGCATCTATTTAATTTTAACTTTGATTTCTTTTATTAAGACTTTTATAAAGCGTACATATAATAAAAATAGTACATCAAATGATATATTGTGTTAAACACAAAAGGAGGGCATATAATGAATGTATAATATTTAAATGTTATGTATCATGTAGACTTTTTAGTTCAAGCCTATTTTTCCATATTTTTGTGCGATGATATATTTATATCTACAAAAAGCAAGAGAAAAATATAAGTTTTTATTTTTTTAATTCAATGTATTATTTTTTTAATTGAATCAGTCATACGTCTAAATTATAATTATTAAGTGGATAATAAAATAGAGGACTGTATTTTTTTAAGTTGTCTTATATGCCCCCAATATATGTTTGCTTTTATAATTAAGTTACCGATAGAGAATACCGACTATTATCTACTAAAGTATAATCAGGTGTACTCTACAATATTTATATAAAAATCATATTTCCCATTGAATAATGACTTTTGATCATTTGAATAAATTTTTAAACCAATTAATTAAAATAACTTGATATACAGTAAGACATTAGGCCATTTCAAAGTAGCGGTTGGGTTAACTCCAATAGTTATCGGCTGGTTACGGTTCGGTTAACTTTCGGATTTCGAAGCAAAATTTGAAAATTTCTATTGTCTTGACCTACTTTCTAACCGTAACCGCTAC